>JAEIIJ010010360.1:0-12673 GCA_018904815.1 Drosophila ogumai | reverse complement strand
TTTTTTTTTCAGCGAGCTGCTGCTCAAACCGTTAGATCTCGTGCCCATCGCTGGTTTATAGCATAATAAAAAGGATTTTTTTTCTGTTTGTTAAACTTTAGTATAGTCTTTAATGGGTTAAAAAACCATAGACTTGGTCCATTGGCGGCGGCAAGCGGCGTCGGTGGCAAAGTCAAAACATTCGCCCTGCGGTCGAGCACGCAAAATGCCGGCATCTGGATGGGACTGTTGCTCAGTGGTCTCCGATCTCCACCGATCTCTGAGAGGCCCCCCCTGCACTTGCGTTCCAAATCCAATAAGGAGCGTGAGAAAATGCAAAGCGAGCTGCTAGGTGGAAGTGGAAGGCGACAGCATTTTATGGATGCTAGAGCCGCAGAGAGCAGCATTTGCCGCATTTTGTCGCTGCGGCAAAACTCAATTCGATTAGCGATAAATGCGAGATGCGAAAAATGCAGCGGCTGCCGCAGGTTGCAAGTTGCAGGTTGCAGGTGTTAGAGTCTTATAATGATGTTAACATTTTTATGGCCCACAACAAAATAAACTAAAAATTTGTTCAGCGCAATAATATTTTGCGGTCGCGAGCTTCAGACTCGATGCCATATATGGGGGCACAGCCAATTGCCGCCGTTGTAGCTAAATGTACACAACAAAAAATACAAAAAAGAAAAGAAAAAAAATATTAAATAAGATATATTATAAGCTTTGCTTGTCAGAATTTAAAATATCGATTTAAAATTGTTCATTGGTCCAAAAGTTAACAGAAAAAATATTGATTTATCGATATGTTTTATTATCCCTTTTTATGGTAGCTTTCTAATCCTTGCTTTTTATTAAATGAAAAAAATATATATATATATATAAATTTTATTTTATTATTAATATTAAATAAATAAATTAATTAAATATTTTTCCTCAATGTACAGTCTAAGCGGAATGTTCCAGTGGCCTGGGCTAGCTACATATACAAGAGACCTACTGATATACAGCTGCACAAAAACTAATTAAAATTGTTGAACGTCGTTAAAATCATTATGGACAATTTATTGGTAAATTAGGAAAATATTATGGGCCAAGATGATTATTTGTGAAGCTTTATAATATTTTTAAATATTTTTTGAAATAGTAATTATATAATATAAAGTAAAAATCATTCTTTGTAGCCTACATTTTAAAGGGAAAACACAGAGTGGATTAATTAATAATATATTTTTACTGTGGTTAAGCATTTTACGGATCATATTTAATATCCCAACTCCTAATTAGAATTTATGGCTCTTCCAATTATGATAAATGGAATAGAAATAGATCTATGTTTCCATGCGGGTCAATTTAAGAAATTTATTGCTTCAACGTAATCCCTATATCTTGGTTATCCGCCGATTTTTAGCACTCGAAGAAGATGGTCCGCCATCCGCACCTTTAGCTTCAGTTTTTTGTAGGAGTGGCCCGGCAGTGCGGCAATTTATGTGACCGAAGGCCTGACGCCTGGCCACGCATTCATAAATAAAAGTCATCATTAATTAAGTTTAGTATAAACAACATGGCATGCCTGCAATTATTCACTTACTCATTCACTCTCAGCTGGCGACGACATGCCAAAAAATAATATAAATAAAAATAAAATATATACAAGAAGCAAAGAAACCAAAGAGGCCAAAGAGGAACCGAAAACTAAATACAAGAAAAAAAGGAAACGATAGGAAAACGCACGCAATGTCGACAGCGCGCGCCGAGCAAACAAAACAGAAAAACATAAAAAAAAAACAACCGTTGACAAAAATGATCTGTGGGCAATTATAATGAATTATTTTGACACTTAGGGCCTGTGCAAATGCATAACTAAAATGCATAAACGTAATTTATGCTCTGCCCCGCTCTCTCTTTTTTTTTTTTACTTTTTTTATAGCCTTTTAAATGTGATAAATAAGTTTCACCCAAAAAACTTGCAAGTCCTACGCAGAGAAAAATGCATTTTCACTGCGGGCGAATGGCATTTTTCACTTAGCTGCCTTGCACATGGCATGGAAAATTACACAGAATCCGTTTTTAATTGGTGAAAAATAGCAAAAATTTTCAACGCCAAAAGGGTTGCGCCAGGTAGCTCTTGACTAGGTTTACCTGTGCTCACCTGTGCCCTGCCCAGCTCTGCCAGGCTTGGCCTGGCTTTCTGACTCCGAGGCGCGATTAACATCGCCCCAAAGATTCGCAATGCCAATAAATTGTGCACATTATGGCCAGTTTGAGCTGGCGGCCAAGAGGTTGGCCTGTGGCCCGCCATTGAAGTTGCAGGGATCAAGGGGTACCCTGACTTCCAGGCGAGCGGCAAAAATTGTAGAAAAAGTGGGGCTGGATAAAAGGTTTTCCTATCTGATTATTACAGAGACAAATCAATTGTAAAAAAAAGCAAAGAAAATTTAGAAAAAATTAATGGAATTGTAGGTGTTTATTTATATATATTTTTTTAAAGGAGCAATAAAGTTTAGTGAATTTCGTTATCGTAATTATTTTAAAATACAATTTTTAAACATTCCTTTATTTAATTTTTAAGACATATAGAATCATAACTTAATTTATTTTCCCTTTAATGTTTAAATAAAATCACAAAAATCTTAAAAATATATATATATTTATAGAATATTAGTATTTTTCTCCTTTAAATCTTTTATATCTTGCTCAACTCTGCGCTCTTAGAATTTATTCTATATATTTCCAATTCTTCGTCTTCAATGACCAATCGCCAAACCACTTTTAGAACGTCTGAAAGACCGTTAAAGTGGCTAAAGTTTTCCTTAACGGTGGTGGTTGTGTGTGCTTTTGGCTTTTGTGGTTCCCAGGCGACTTGGCAGCAGCAGTAGAAACATGCGAGCTCTGCGGCTTTAATTGTTGCCGCGCTGTCGCCAAGTGGATTTTCTAATGCAATTTTCCAAAAGAGCTTACGCAATGCCCAGGCAACAGTCACCAGCAGCAGCTACTGCAACAGCAACTGCAACTGCAACAGCAACAATGGCAACATATTGCAATGGGCTGCTGCAGCCGCCTTGAACGTGTTGCGCGCATAATTACTAAACGCAGTCAGTCGGTGAGTAACTGCGGCTTTTTAATCCCCCTCCTCCTCTCTGGACCCACTTCTGGTTCTCTTTGCTCTGTGCCGATCTGAGCCAAAAGTCCCAGATCCCCAGTACCAGTACCAGATTCAGTGTCTCAAGCTCTGGCAGTAATCATTCCGCACATACGCGCATATTTAGCATTTTTAAATTGTTGCATTTCGCGCATTTTTATGACAGAGAGGGAGAGAGACTTTGATGCTTGCCCACCATCACTTTGGCACTGAGAAATCACCAAATACACCGTAAAATATATATTAATTTTAATTATAGAAATTAGCAAACGATTTTATAAGGATTTCAGGCACTGAAAGTCAGGATTACAGTCTGATAGAATATATAAGAGCATAAAAAAAAAAACTAAATCTGATCGATATCGATATCTGACATCGATGCCAAAGTCGATATTTTTATATTTGATGCTAAGGTCCATATATTATTAAAATTTGTAAAAATTGTTATTTCTTATTTATTTATTTTATTAATTATTCTTGATATATCAAACCATCAGAAAAATTGAAAAATAAATTGTATATTTAAACTTTCGATAAAATTCGATATATCAAAAGATAGTTATTTTCGACTTGCTATTAAGAGGGATATATTTATTGAAGTGCTTTGTTATTATAATCCTTAGGCTTTGTTTTTTAAATCCTTAGGCTTTTTAGTAGTATTTTTTTTCCTGTGTGTTAACCGCAAATCTTAGTTTCTTCGCTTGGCCAGCTGCTGTCTTCTGGTTCATTCTGCCGCACATACACTTATGTGGCCCATAATTAAAATACATATTGCAAATCACACTAAATAGTTGATGTTGCTCAGGTATTTCGGCAGTGATTGTTGTGGAGGTGATTCCGGAGGGAGAGTTTATACACAGGAATCTTAATGAGTTCTTATGGAATTTATTAGGAAGGATATACTACTTAATGGCCTTTAACATGAAAAAGAGATATACATATATGTACATATATTTTTAATAAGCCTTCATCCGCTATCGGTTAAAACAACTGTTAATCTAGAAAACGTTTTTCTATAACAAATTAAACTAATTTAAATAAATTTACTTTTATGGCTTTAAATCGTGTTATGGCCTTAAAAAATATATACCGCAAGATAATGCAATTAAATAAATGATGTGAAGCATAACCTACCATAAGTTAAGCATACAATTTTTTATGGTTCTAAGTTTTTTCGTATTACTGGCAGTTTATATTAAGTGTAGTGCTTACCACGATAAGCGGCACAAATTACCATGCAAGAAAATAATTTTTTTACGTTTAATTGCTCTACAATAAAGATAAAACTTTAAGAATTTAACTGTAAAAAATCCAAACTATCAATAAAGTGAATGTTATTTAAATTAAACATTTTTTAATCGCTTGTATTATTTTTTTAACGGTATAAGTTAATTAAGGAAAGCATTTAAAATGTTATATAAATTGGTATAACGGCAAAATGACCATAAAAGCAGGACTAGTTTAAACTAATCTTAAATGCTTTACAAAAACCAATAAAAATAATTTAAGAAAACTACGTTATACTGAATACCTGCGGCTGATATTCATCTAGTCGTTACAAGTCACAAGTGCAATTATCGTTTACAATTTGAAATAAAAAAAAATATATAAAAAAAGAGTGTTAACTGTTGGATTTTAACCCCGCGGCGTAACGCATCGAAAATTGCTCAACAACAAGTGCCACGGTGGACTTCCTGTAGCAGCAGGAAATGCACAGTAATTGAATTTCGTATCTGAGTTTGAAGCTGATTTTTAGCGGAAATTATAAATGATGTGCCATATATTATGTTTGAGATATAATACGCTAGCGTCTCGGTTATACAAACATATGTGCAAGTAATATTTTGCAATTTGCTGCTAGCTTTTTTTTCCACATTTTTTATTTTTTTTTTATTTTCTGTTTTTGCCAATCTCTAGCCTCCCAATCGAAAAGCTCTCATGGCGGAGCAACTTTCAAGGTTGCCTTTCCAATAAGAACGCCGGCTTTGAGCCAAATGCCCAATGATTGATTTATATTGTCAGTTGAGCCCGAAGGGGGACACAAGGGGAGGCGGGGCATTGTGGGGGCTTTGGTCACATGTGTGAGCATAAATGTGCAATTTGCTAATTGTAACACATAACGGTCGGCCTCCCTCTCGGTGCTTTTTCGCGATCACTTCTTTAACTGCTTACAGTGGCGGGCATAATGGTATTTATTTCTATTGATTTTGTCACATTTAAACAGCTAATTTTATTAGGTATTTAAAATAAATAGAAACAGAATTAAATTAATAAAATATAAAATAAATATATATAAGTAGGGGTAATACTAGTTGAGATTTTCTGTGAACATATAAGATTTAATAAAAGCTTAAAAAATTGATTAATGTTTATTTTATTTAAATCAAGGTTTAAAATTTGTGATTTTAACAGAATTCTGTTGATATTCAGTGCCTGCCATTGCTTAAAATTTTGTATGATTTATAATACGTACATAATTTTAATTCAAATTACCTTCCTCAGCACACACTCCAATCCTTTTCTTTTTTTTTAAAGAAAAGCTTTAAATTATTTATATATAAATTACTTAATTTTTATATTCCTAACTATTACTGTGTCACTTTCTGTCCCTTTCCTGCACTTATGGCTTGGCCTTTTGATGTCCGCTCCAATCGTTAAGCGTTTTGTCATTGTTGGTGTTGTTGTTGATATTGTTGGTGTTGTCGTTGTTGCCATTGTGTGGTGTGTGCTTGGCCTTCAGCAACATGTTGCTGTTGCCGTTGCCGTTGGTGTTGTTACTATTTGCTGCTAGCTGTTCTTTCGCTCGTTTTTCACATTGATGTTTCAAGGTTGCCCAATTAAAAGTGACATTTTGCAACATAATGCGACTGCACTTAACATGTTTTCTTGTTCTTACACAATCCAGTTGTTATTGTCGCCGCTTGTTTTCGTTTCTTCTAACGCTCCGGTCGGTCGTTCGCCAATTCACGCTTAAATTATATAATTGAAGTTGATTTTCCTGCACAAAAATTGCTCATTAAAGTGCAATTTACAATTCCCATCCAAGTACCAGAAATGTTTGACCCTGATTTTTCAAATATCACGATTTATTTTGCTTTTAAAAAATATTTTTCACATGAAGTTGGCTTGATTAATTTTGAAAATTTATTATAAAATTATAGGGAATTTATTTTGATTATAAGAGTTATTAAGAAATAATGAAGTAAGCTAAGGCTTTATTTCTTTAATAAAAAATATATACTTAAAATAGAAATCAGTTTTTATTTGGTTAAAATAATAACCATTTATATAGGCTATGTTATAGATGTTTCCATGTCTATATTGCCCAGTAAAACTCCTAATTGAAACAGTAAAAATATTTATAAATTTAATCTTTTATAGCTTGTAAAAGCTACGGCTATTAATTTGCTTGGGTTATTTATTTAAAGAAATAACGTTGGTAAAACACGTTCAATAGTCTTTTAAATTGCAACCAAAATGGTAAATCAACTAGAAAATAATTATGCAAAGACTTGCAGCTAACAATTTGACACTGAATTCAAGCGTAGACTCAAGCTTGAGTCTTGAGAAAATCCCAATTTATTTGTGATACAATTTAGCTGCAAGCCAGAATTTGTCATTGGCAATTTTCCAGTGACCATCTCTGGCAGCGATAAACTGCAACTGCCGCGCGAATGACAACCCGGCATTTTGCAATCGGCCCGCTGCACTGCGCGTTTCAAAGTGTTGAATTCCAAATTACACGAGCCGAGCCATCGCAGCTCTATAATCTGGTTACATATATCACCAGAGCGGCGGCTATGGCGGCG
Organism: Drosophila ogumai; assembly: GCA_018904815.1. NCBI lineage: Eukaryota > Metazoa > Arthropoda > Insecta > Diptera > Drosophilidae > Drosophila > Drosophila ogumai. The sequence goes on along the minus strand of JAEIIJ010010360.1, from coordinate 5,746 downwards.
CAACGTTGATTAAAAACGAATTAAAAATGCAGGCAAAAAGCAAAAGGCCCCGGAGGGCTTTCAACGCTCCACGCTCAACGCTGACGCTGACCACCCATAAACTAAGCGGAATTACTTGGGGCGCGTTAAATGGAAATCGAAGTGAGCCTCAGCTACCTTAGCTTACCCTACCCCCTAGCCCCTGTGCAATTACCCCCTCTCGCGCTAGTCGGCATCATCCCCCCCTTCTCGACACATTAAATACGCATTTGTTATGTGTCGCAAGTTGGAATGGATAACTTAACCGAGAGCTAAAAAGAAACTCACGGCATCGAGAGCGGGCGTAGCCTTGTCCATTAATTCAATTGAGTAATTTTATTTTTTTTTATTTAGTCAGCTTGGGCGGTTTTTTAGTTGTACACAAAGCGAAATATAGGTATTTTATTACAATTTATAAATATATAATAATAAAAATAATAAGAAATTGGAGTCCTTTATGGTCTTAACCCTCTAGTGCCACTTAAAATATTTTTTTCCATGGCCAAGACAGTTAAGTTAGCGTCTTGCCAAGATTTAACTTCTAAAACATTTTCATTAAAAAGAAAGAAAATTCTTAATTGTTCTTAAATTAAACCCACACTTGACTTCTGAAAATTTAAAGAAATAATTCAAATTTTTAAAAGCTTTTATACAATTTTTATATAAATATTTTCTCTGGACAAACCTTTATAACTCTTAATTTTAGAAAAGACTCCCCCCTTTTCAGTGTAGAATTTCTTTTTGGCCCCCAGGCAATTGAACCAAATAAAATTCGTAATTGTAATTGTTTGGCATTGCAAAATGTGGCTTTTTAAATGGCTCGCTGGCCAGTCCAAGTCGAAATCGGAGTCAAAAGTCGGTCGCCTGGCTCTTGGCTACTGTTGTGGCCCAATCTTGGCACGACCGTCTCTGGAGTGACGCACACGACATGACCAACTGACGGACCGACCACCAACGCCCCCGCAAGCCTCTTCTCCCCGCCAAAGAAAAAAAAGAAACCCCGAAAATTTTCATTCTATTTGGCGCACGTGCCACACGAAGCAAATTGATTTTGCCAGTAGGTGGAAAATAAAATTAACTTTGCGGTTAGATATAGTTTCTTTTCTTTTTTTTGTCCCACTCGGCGGTGCCAGTTAAATGAGTTTCGGCTTTGGCTTTTTGGAAATTAGCTAGATTTTGAATTTGTATTTGATTTGCTAAGGCCCGGCATGGCGTGGGCCAACATTGATCTGTCTGTCTGTCGGTCTTTCTGTCTTTCCGTCCATTTCTGCTGGTCAAGATCTCGGTTCGTACGGCTGTCAGTCACTGTGACTGTGACTGGAATGAGAGTCGGTGACTGGGACTCGCTTACAAGGCGCCTGCGGTCATTTCCACCGCTTGATTTATGGCAAGAGATTGGCCAGGCAACAACAAAAGCAACAGCCACTAGCCTCGGCAATTGTAGATACATTTTTCAAATGCATTTTTCCCTCAATAAATTTGTTTTCGGCAAAAAAAATATATATACACTTTTGTGAAATGAAAAATGTTTGAGGATTTTTGTTTGATTTTCAATGCTCTTGGCTAATTTAATTTACATTTGTAATTGGCTTTTTTTTACTAGAGGAAAGTTTTCAAGCACAGTCAAGTCAATTAATTTTTTAATGTTTATTTTTACCATATTTAATGGGATTTATTAACTGTAAAATTTTTAATAGCATAGGAGATTAAGTTCTTTTTTAATTGGCTAGGACATTAAGAATAAAGTATAGGTAAGGAAATGGGCTGAACAATTTTTATTTATTTAAATTTAAAAATTATAATTAATATTGAAAGATTTTGTAATAGTTAAAATTAAAATTGTAAAAATATTTAAAAAATGCTTACTTAAAAATATTTAATAATAACCCAATAAATCATAAACAAAACGCACAAAAATATTATAAAAAACAAAAGACTTAGGCAACAAACTTGGCCTGAGAACCTAAAGAAAAGTCTTCGTAATTGGTCATTCCATGGATCGTTTTCGTGTCTCTGCACAATTATCAATTACTCCAATCACTTTTATGTCACATGCAAATGCCACTGCCTGAAATAATAATAATAATAGTTAATAATAAATGCCGTGCATAAAAGTTAACGTTGCGCCCACATTTGGCATTCGCGGTGGTGTTGCGGTGTTTCAAGTGTTTTTTGTGTTGGCCATCGGCCAATTGGCATTAATTAGCCAGCAATTTTCCGTTGGCGGCTTTTAATTTTTCCAAACGAAACTGCCAACTAACAACCGTACAGCAATCCAACAATGTAACAATTCAACAGGCCAGGTTGCCACCCACCAACTACCAACGGACAAGGAGGGGGGTGTAGAAGGTGTTGAAAAACAGAAAACAAACAAATGCCACAACAGAGATTTATTTTCCATATTGCTGCAGCTTTTGAAATTCTTTGTTTTTTACTCGGGGCTTTTATATGATTTATGCTTTTGTTTTATTGTTAAGTGAATCAATTATAATGCTATTAAACGCAAGATATTCGATGAATTTCGAGTGAAAGTTTGTTTATAAATACTTGTAATAATTTTTTATAAAGAATTGTGAGTACATTTTATGGAAATATTTTTTTTTTAATATTTTTTTTATTACTTGATTACTAAAAAAAAAATCGTGTTTATTTATTAAGAAAGTATTTAAGAAGAAATTATATCAAATTGTATGGTATTTTGAAAGAAGACTTTTTAAAATATTAAAATTTAATTTAAACAAATTTATTATTTATTATGCTGAATTTCCGATAGTTAATATTGTTTCTTAAAAAGATATATATGTATAGTTAACTATTAAAAACTATAAAAAAAACACTCTTTAAAAAATAATGGTCCAACAGGAATTTTTATATAATTTACTATACATAATTTACTTTTAACAACTTACAACAAACCCTCTTCAAATAATTTTTACTTAACGGAAAAGGTTGATTTTTCCGCAGGCTCTAGGTTTTCCATCTGCCTAATGGGTCTAATAATTTCTAAATTATGCAGTTTGTTCGGTTTCCTTCATTATTTTTTGTAAGCACTTCTTTGTGGCTATTTCGCTGGACTGACAATACATAAATTTGTCTTTGAAGTGGCACCGACCGGACAAAAAACCAAAAATGATTGCTGTTGCACTTGGTATTGTGGCAATGCAACTGTGTGTCTTTGTTTGGTTTTTTTAGCTTTTTTTTTTATGTTAAGCTTTGTGTCACTGCTTGATTAGTTTTTAATTGTATGATTTATGGCATTGCACATAGGCGAAACGTTTCGCGTTATGTTAATGTTAATTGAGAAATTAACATTTTATATTACGGCCTGTGCCCGCTCCTTGATCGCCGAGACAACTTGTCAGATCGTTAATGCTCATCAATCGGTTGGCTCGGCTGTTGGCCATTTGATAATTCGCTGATTTATTGGCCAGCCTTTAGCACGAAGCGACATTTGCTTTTAGCCAATATTAGCATAAGACGGAATTTATTTTCTTATCTCCCTCAATGTGCGGCGCGGCCCCCTTTGGCGATTCGTTGCAGCACTTTTTTGTATAGCATTTTGGCGCAAAAACAGATTTTTCTCACAACGCCCACCGAAAAATACAGAAAACGGCTTTAAACTCATAAGCCCGATCCGTTCGGGTGCCACAAAAAGGCCACAAAATGCTCAGCTCTCGGCCTCTGACTTTCGGTAATTTGAAAATTAATAAAGTCGTTTGTTATGCAAAGTGCCAAGCGGGTGGCAAGCGGATGTGGGCGGTATTTTTTTTCCAGAGGCTGTCCGACTAAGAGGTGCGGGCTCTGCCAGCTGTTTTTTATTTGTTTTCTTAGGTTTTTTCTATTTTTCTTTGTGTGAATTGGCTCAGCAAAATGTGGGCCAGCACCGGCATCTACAAAGTTGCGGCACTCACGCATGCTCCGCTTGGTTTCCGATTTGGTAAAAATCAAAGAGCCAAAGGGAAATTCATAAATAATATTTCGAAAGTGGTGGCCATATTTGGAGAGTATAATTTTGTATATATTTTGAAGTAAAAATGAGGAAAATGGGCCCTCGAAGGGCTTCTCCCGTTAAGCTTGGAGAGGTTGCAAGGGGTGCATTTAAAATTCCCAAGTAGGAATTTATCTTAGAGTTTTTTTTTTTGATTTTGTCATAAACTATTTCGTATAATTATACTACAAATTTTATAAATATAATAAAAATTATACAACTTCTAATTTTAATTTAAATGCAAAATATAAACACCCTAAAATTTCTTAGGTAAATTTTCGGCATGGAGCTTAGCTTGTCTATAAGTTGATACAATTTTGTATTATTAACATTGACATGGCATTGCAATAAGAGTCCCTCAAAAATTCTCCAAAATATACTTTGTTATACTTTTTTACAATAAACCCCATATATATTTAACATTTATTTTCCATTCCCCAATTAGTTCCCTCTCAGCCAATTCCCTATGCACCACCGCTGCCAAACTTAATAAGCCAGCTCCAAAAGGCCAGAGCAAACAAAAGGTGTCTCTGTCTGTGCATATATATTTTTTCTTTATTTATTATTTTTTTTTTTTTGTGGCCCTCAAGCCAAGTGGCTGCTACTCAACTATTGAAACTTGGGCATCAACTACAGCATCTGAAAATGGCAGGCAGCCACAATGGCAGTGGCACTGCCAGTGGTCGTTCGGTCGGCTACACCTTTCCCCATTAGCCCAGCTAGGGAGCCAACTGGGTCAAAGTGGCACAAACCCCACCGCGATCATTAGGCTGGCGAAAAAAAATACGAAATACAACCATGACAATCTTCAGCCCACAGGCCAAGAAAAAATAAAAAAAAAAACGGAAAAAACGTTGACAACCAAGTGCAGGCAAATGTATCATAAATTTTCATATAATTTTCAAGCCGTGTCTCTTGGAGAAACCGCAGCAGCAGCAGCATAGTTGCAGTTGGAGCTCTTTTTCTATTTTTTGTTTTGTATTTTTTTTGGGGGATTTTGCAAGTGCCGCCAAACACTTGCAGCTGCAAAACAAAAGCAACAGCAACAATGATCACTTGTAGTTAATTTTTCACAAGTGACTGCCAAGTTTTGTGCAATATGCGAAGCGGGTTTTCTGCCTGTTTTGAGGGAGCTTTTCATATAGCCTGACCTGTCGCGACCGTTGCCAGGTGCAAGCTGGCAAATACTTTGAGTCTTTGACTTTTCTCGCTTTTCAGTTTGGAGGTTCAGTTTTTTTTAATTTTATTTATTTTTTTTGGGGGGGCTTTCGGCAGTCACTTAAGTTGGCCGCTGCAGCTGAGACGATAATTAATTCGGAGCACAGATCCGAAACTATCCGATCCGATCCGGTCCGGTTCAATTATGTCTCTCGGCCGGCCCAAAGGAATTTCGTCTGAGATTTTTTGGCAAATTGGAGCAGTTCCATTTTTATTTTTTCCATAAAGGCAGCTGTATTGCTATATATTTTTTACCCCCTCTTTTATTTTGGAGCTTGAGGGGGCTAGAAAACTAGATCCGACACTGACATGCCAATGCCGCAGAAACCAAAAAATTCTCAGGCTTGTTAATTGCCGTTGTCAGCTTGCGGGCTATTTATAAATTTGTACAACAGAATAAAATGCTGCCAATTGGAATTGGAGTTGAATATTTGTGGTTAACATTTAGATTAAGGTAATGGGAAAAAGGTAGAAGGAATTCTTCAGTAAAAGATCGGACAATAATATCATTAAATTAAATAT
>JAEIIJ010010353.1:0-29983 GCA_018904815.1 Drosophila ogumai | reverse complement strand
AAAAAAAAAGTTTAGCTAAACAAAGAAACAATACTTTGTGCGTGTGCAATTTTACATACAAACATATAAAGTATAATTATTTGGCATTTTTATAAAATGCAAATGTAAGGTTTTAATTTTTGTTTTCTATTTCTAAGAAATGAAAGTACATTTCGAAGGCCTTTTTAATGAAGTGTTTAAAGTATTTAATCAATTTTAAAGCTGTGCTTTAATATTAATCCAAAAATATGGTTGTATTTATTTGACCGCAGCTGTTACTTATAAATGTATGTGTGTCAAACTATGGCGTGAGCTTGCATCGCAATGGCTGCCCTTTACCGTTTGATTATGCCAAATTCAATGTTATTTTCTATTCCCTCTTCACCTTTGCTTTCTCCCAAAAACAGCGGATGCCACAAAGCCTCCGCGCTGGGATCCCAACTACATAGTGAAGGGCACCCTGTACATACCCTACGCCGAGATCGCAGAGCCTTTCTATGCGTGGTATGACAAGAACACAAAGCGATCCCGCATCGATTACTACGGCGGAATGGTAAAGACTTATCAGCTGGCCGGCGAGGGTCAGTACGGTACGATGCTGAAGCTGGCCCCGATCACTACGCTGACGGAGCAGAACAAGCTTACCTGCCTGCAGGTTAATGGCACTGCCGAACAGGTGGTCGAGATCCAGAGCATCCTGCCCGATGCCAAACCCTTCGATCTGGTGGGCACCGAAACCTTCCTGGGCTTCACCTGCGACAAGTTCCGCCTGGAGTCGGTCATTGGACAAAAGAAGAACGTGTACACGCTGTGGGTGAGGTACAAGAAGTCACCGCATTATCCCGCCAGCCGGATGCCCATTCCCGTGCGCTACGAGATGAGAGGCTACAACACTCTCCTGGGCTCCCACTACGATCATTACTATCTGGACTATGATAGCTACGAGCACGACGACATTCCCAATGAGGTGTTCGAGATCGACGATAGCCTGCAGTGCGTGGGATTCCCAGGACCCGGCACCGGTCACTATGCCACCTTCAATCCGATGCAGGAGTTCGTGACCGGAACGGAGGAACATGTGGACAAGGCCTTCCATCACTTTAAGCACAAGCATGGCGTCTCCTATCGCAGCGATGTGGAGCACGAGCACCGCAAAAACATCTTCCGCCAGAACCTGCGTTACATCCACTCCAAGAACCGGGCCAAGCTCCCCTACACGCTGGCCGTGAATCACCTGGCCGACAAGACCGAGGAGGAGCTGAAGGCACGACGCGGCTATAAGTCCTCGGGCGTGTATAACACTGGCAAGCCATTCCCCTACGATGTGCCCAAGTACCAGGACGAGATCCCAGACCAGTATGATTGGCGGTTGTACGGCGCCGTTACCCCAGTGAAAGGTGGGTGCCACATCCCTCTCCCCCTTTAAGTTATCTATCTTAAGCCTTTTTCCTGCAGATCAATCCGTGTGCGGTTCCTGCTGGTCCTTTGGAACCATTGGCCATTTGGAGGGAGCCTTCTTCCTGAAGAACGGCGGTAATCTGGTGCGTCTCTCGCAGCAAGCCTTGATTGACTGCTCCTGGGCCTACGGCAACAATGGCTGTGATGGTGGCGAGGACTTCCGCGTCTACCAGTGGATGCTGAAGAGCGGCGGAGTGCCCACCGAAGAGGAATACGGTCCGTATTTGGGACAAGACGGCTACTGTCACGTCGACAATGTGACGCTCGTGGCACCCATCAAGGGATTCGTGAATGTGACGTCCAACGATCCGAATGCCTTTAAGCTGGCCCTGCTCAAGCATGGACCCCTCTCGGTGGCCATTGACGCCTCGCCCAAGACGTTTAGCTTCTATTCGCATGGAGTTTACTATGAACCGGAGTGCAAGAACGATGTGGATGGACTGGACCATGCCGTCCTGGCCGTGGGCTATGGCAGCATCAATGGCGAGGACTATTGGCTGGTGAAGAACTCGTGGTCCACCTACTGGGGCAACGATGGCTACATCCTGATGTCCGCCCGGAAGAACAATTGCGGTGTGATGACCATGCCCACCTACGTGGAGATGTAGGATCAACCCGCTCATCATTATTCTGTGTAAACTTTTTTATAATCACGCCCCGAGGGCGCTAAAATGCAATAAATTTTATTTCTTTTGTAATCCAAGTCTTATCGCTTCTTCTGTTGGTCAGAGAAGCGGCTTATTATAGCTTCATAGTTCAGCTTGCAGCATTATCTTGGGGTTCTTCGATGTTGCCTAAGTTCATTCTAGAGCGCGGCGATAAGCTCTAAAGACAATGACCGGTGGTGTCCAACTCTGAACATTGTCCAACTTGCTCAACTTTTATCGGGGTTCTTACCATTCCATGACGATTGATTATGAGGAAAACTATCATATTTTTTAGTTTGTTTTTTATTTTTTCTTCAAACATATTTTTATTTTGTTTGGTTTTTTAAAACTGAATTTGCTTATGAGAAGTTATAATTTACAAAATTAATACATTGTATGAATTATTTCTATTTACATATGTACATACATACGTACACTTATGCTTAAAAATATAAATGTTTAGCTTAAATAAGTTGTTTACATACTTTCATTGATTAAATAAAAAACAAGAAAAGGAAGCTTAGTTCGGAAAGCCGAATTTCAGGGTCCGAATGTAAATTCGATCTTAACAAAGCCAAAAATTCATTGATTTTATTTGGAAACCTTTTATGTGTTTAAAATTTCAAATTGATAATATTAACATTTCATTTGAACTTTTAACGATAGCATATTTTTGCTTCTATTAGATCGAATCGGATAATGCTGATATGCTGATAAGAAATACACTGGACCCTCACTTAACACAGGGGTTACGTTCCTAGAAATCCTTGTGTTAAGCGAAATGGTGTCAAATCGTTCTCAACATGAGCAAAAAAAAAAATGGCTTATTGTTCAAATTACATTTGTACAAAATTAACCTTTAATAAATGCATAACATTAATATTTTCAAAATTAAAAGTTGGTATTAAATAAAAAAAAAGTAGATTTACATAATTAATTAACAGGTTGAACTTTATTGGAAAATAATAAAAATAAAAAGTAGGTAAGTATAGTTATATTATTTTTTAAGCCAAATTCTTTTCAACATGTTTTCTTTTTTGGTGGCTCCTTATCAAAATACATATACGATTTATTGGATCGAAAATGCCTCCTTCAATGCGTTAAACACTTCTGAATAAAATAAGAATACCAGCAAGCGTATAAAAATGATAAAGTCCATGGAGAATGACATTTTAAAAGTTAATTATTTTTTAAAGTACGAAAAAATATAGGAATAATTTATAGATAAATAGTTTAAATTTAAAAATAAAAAAAAATAAAAATGGAAGGCAAGATATATAACTAAAGTGCAATATTAAACCAAAATTAACCCCTATATAAGTCATTAAAAAAATAAAATAAATATAAAATAAATTTAAAAAATCTTTCCAGGGATGTTTTATACCTGATCACTGAACCCTGGGAACGCACCCATCTTTTTTAGTCACCCTTTATTTAAACGCGTCACCTAATAGCCCTGGAATGGCGCCACTTGTCATTCTTTTGTCATCCCTTTACGGTCACACTGATCGAAGGAATTAGCTTCTTTTTTACCAAATTTCAAATAAAAAAATTTATTTATGGAGGAACTAAAGGAAATGTGCCGCGTCTGCATGGCGGAGGCGGAGGACCTGCTGGACATATACGACGAGAAAAAAACACACATCGACGACCGGCTTTCTGAAGCGCTAAAAAAGGCTGAAGAACCTGAACCCACTCTTCCCGATCTGTTGAAGGAATGCAGCCCGATTTCCGTGGAATCAGACGATCCATTTCCGAAAAAGGTATGCGATCCATGCCTCAGGAAGGTGCGCGAAGCTGCCTTTTTTCACCGGCGTTATGCCAAGAGCATGAACTACATAGTTCGGGTCAAATTGGAGGCGAAAGACAATGACATCCTTGACGACATAGAGCAGGAGGAATGGAATCTACGGATGATAAAGGAGGAAAGCGAAGAGGGAGATGAAGATCAAGAAAATAAAAATGAAGACGAGGAAGATAAGGAAGATGAAGAAGATGAGAATGATGAGAACGACGAGGATGAACTATATGAGGTCGAGGAGGAGTCAGACGGCTTCGAGGACGATGAAGATGAGTATCTGCCCGCATCCAAGAGGCGGAAGACCATGCCGGGTTCATTTCAATGCCCCGACTGCCCGAAAACGTTCACCACACAGGCCCAACTAACAGTACACAGCGGCGACCACGACAAGGAACCCATCAAGCAGAATGGCACGAACACGCGTCCAAAGCGCCGCTCTGCGAAATACTAGCATGCCGAAGCAGAGCAAGCCAAATAAGGATAGTTATGTTAGGATAAGAATACAACATCAATCTACCAAAACAAAAAATCGACAACAAAAATGTATACAAAACCATCGCTTATAATACAAAAAAATAAAAAATATATATATAAGAAAATAGCAAGTAAGCCTTACCTAAAATTAAAAAAAAAAATCATCGAACTAAAACATCATTATTTATACAATTCGTTAAACTAATTCGTTAACATTATTTTTGTTGTATAAGCATAGCGGTGAAAGTAAAAGATGAAAAACCTTTTTATGTAGAAATATTTGATGTTAAAAAACTATTTTGTTTTCAATTGAAATACAAGAAAACAACAGCTATTTACATCGAATCAGTTTGTTTTTAATTCTTAGTGATAAAGTGTAGTTTTGATGGTTTATTTTACAAGCTAAATCTTAAATGTCTGCCTAATTTAGGATCAGTCAATCCCCAAGCTTTGAACAATATTTTAATAGAATTTTTAATACAATAATTAAATCAATCTTTGGACATTTTGAATATTCATATTTTTAGGTTGTTTCTGCTTGGTGATCACTTAATTTGCTATATATAAAAAAATATATTCATACTTATATTTTACATGAGAACATTTATATTAAAATCTAATCTATATTATTTTATGGATGGACTTCATGTGCTTTTTCAAGATGCTAGTCTGGTTTGTGGAGTATGGACAGTGGGAACACTTGAAGGGCTTCTCGCCAGTATGTCTCCGTACGTGGACGACAAGATGTCCGTGCTGCTTAAAGGTTTTCGAACAATAGTTGCACTTGTAGGGCCGTTCGCCGGTATGGATGCGAATGTGGATTTGCAGGTTTCCTCTCTGGGCGAAGACGCGCGGACAGTAGGTGCACTTGAACGTTTTGCTTCCTTTCTTGCCGAAATCCTCGGAAGAACTTTCAGAGTGCGATCTGTCCCGCTTCAGGGTACAACTTTTTTTTGTGACCTTCTTGCTTAACGAGGGGCTCCAGGAATCGTCGCTGGAACTCCTCTCCTCCGCTTTGTCCTCCTCGTCCTCCTTTTCATCCGAACTCGAATCCACGGAGATAGACCATTGTCTCTTGTCGTTGGAATCGTGCAGCGTAGGGGACTTTTTTGGACTTTCCAGCTCCAGGCATTCGCTCGCCACAAGCTCCACATAGAGCGGTTTTAAATTCGATTCATTGGATGCTTCTTTGTCTGGATCTATCAGTTCCATTGCATTGGATGCTTCCTCTCCCAAATTCGGCTCCTCCTTGTCATCCGGCTCTACCATCATTCCGCGCAGTAGTCTGAAGTAATGCATGCTCTTCCGGCACTGTTGTCGCAGGCGAAAGGCTTCTCTAGTGGCCAGGGCACACTCCGCACAGACGAATTGCGGGAATCCATCAGTTTTGTCCACACGGCAGCCGCTGCACTTGCTCAGCATTGCGGCCAGGCTGGTTTCCTGCTCTCTGTTTGGCAAACACGAGTCTGCGAACAGGTCCAGCAGGCAGTCGGACTCGTCGCGACAGATGCGACACATCTTCGAAAGGTCCAGCAGGGCCAGCATCTCCCTTGTTTGTTTAATTGTTTTAATGTTTGGGTTTAATTTCAAGAGGAGCAAGATTAAACAATATTTTAAAAAATATTACAAATGTCAGAAATGCCAAAATACTAGAAATACTTGAAATACCAAATTTTGCTAAAGAGAATTACCCAGTTTTTCTAAAAAGTATGTTAACTTTTAAAGGGAATTATTGAATTCTATTAGACTTTTAATTACTAAATCAAAATTTAATATTTGAATTATACTTATAAACAATTTTAACTATTTTAAACTCTGCGCCAGCATGCCCTGCAAATGGTCACACTAAAATACCGTGCCCAAAACCCATAAACACAATAAACTTTAATTTTAATCTGTTTTTGCACTATAAATAACAGTTAAATAACAATTGAATCACTTATCAACTTACAAAAAAAAATATACAACAGATATACTCTACTTTAGGCGGAATGCAGGGATCTACTTGGTGTTGTACATGGAAGCAATGGCCGGATCCTCGGTCTCGTAGATGATCAGCACGTCGCGAAATTTGTCCAGCAACTGCAGCAGCTGGGAGCGCCGCAAATTCTCAAAGTACATGATCTCCTCCAGGTGATGTTCGCTCTTGAAGTAGCCCATTTGGTAGAGTTTCACTAGCAGGGACAGATCGTCGACATTGGCGGAGGCAGGAATTCGACGAATGGCCGCTCGATCGGCCTCGCCAAACACATGCAGCAGCTCCTTCAGCTTTTGCTCGTCCTCCATGGAGTCCAGGCTGTCGCAGTTATCCGTGCTCATCGAGGCGGTGATGCTGAAGTTCGATTTGTGACTGGAGGAAGGCTGCACAACGATGTTGTCGGAGGCCAGCGAAGATTGGTCCTCGGAAACTTCACGCCGATGGCCACCGATTGAAACCGTTGGAACGGGCAGCGGTTGGCTGGACATGCTCAGCATTGATCCGCCCGGATCGTGCTCTCGCTCATCATCCTCCTCCCCATCTGGGTCCTCGTCGTCGCTAGCGGCCCCGCGCAGCTGATTGCTGCAGGAGGCCGAGTCCCCGAACTCATCCTCGCTGGGCATGAACTGAACGTAGGTGTGCAGCTGCATCAGCAAGTGGTGCTGCAGCATCCAGATAACCATCTGGGCGAGAATGCCCTGACGCGCCGGCTGCTGCAGGGGCGTCGTCAAATGGCCAATGGACGTGGGCAGCGAAAAGTCTGAGATAACCTCGAACAGGGACATGCCGGCAAAGCGAGCCGAGAATTTCTCCACCAAATAGGACTTGGTGTGCAGTGGGGCATCCGGCGCAATCACATAAACATTCGTCTCGCACAGGGGATAAATGATGGTGGCCTTGGCCCAATACACCAGATGCGACACCAGCTTGTACACATGCTCGATGCTCAGGTCAGCGTTGGAGGCCATGCTCTGTAGGCTAATCAACGGATTGTAGGCATCCACGAGCTGCCATAGCATTCGCGCACCCGTTGGCGGGACGCAGTCCAGCAGCTCGGCAAAGTCCACCAGGAGAAGCATCCCATGGTATGGTTTTAGTGCCCTCAAGCAACGATCGATAGTCTCCGGGTCCACCATGCTGCCCTTCTTATGTAACTGATGGGCCTTGGCCGGCAGGCAGAAGCAGAGCGTCAAGTTGTCATTCAGCGAGGTGCTCAGTAAGCCGGTGGTGCACAGATCATGGAAGATGGAGCGCAGCGCCTGCGCCAAGCTGCATCGTTCCGCAATTAGCTCTAGGATGCGTTCCAGCGGCTGTTGCTGCTGCTCGTCATGGGTGCGGGCCATTTGAGCCGTCTGCTCGGTTAGGTAGCCGCATCGCTGCTCCTCGAACTTTAGCGCCAGTCCTAGACGTTTGCTCAGCTCATGGTAGCACTTGACGATCGAATAGCTGGCCTGTGCGTGCAGGGCAAACACAATGTTAATGAGCATCTGCTGCTTTTTGGCAGCCGCCGTTGTTGAAGAGGGATTCGCCACTGCTCCGGCGCGCTGCTCCTTGTGCGGTATCTGGGTCGGGTGGCTTACAAAACGCACATCGTTCAGCTTTAGCTCAAACTTTTGGTTGTATAGCTGCGGCTTCACCGCAAACAGTGCCGACAGCACCTCGTCCGCGAATCCCTGCAGTTGTCCTTGTACCTGCGTCGGCGCCTGTAGTAGGTCGTCCACATGGGCCACGGCAAAGGGATTGCGCTTTCTATATAGGAGGAGTAATGAGTAACGAGTTCGAACGAGGCTCAAGGGAAATTATATTTTGCACCTGGACTTGCGCTGCTCCTCGCTAGCCACCTCCGTTTGGCCGAGTGTCTGGTAGGGATACCTATAAAGCAGACGGTCGCCCTTGTCCTTGCTATCGAAGTAAACGAGAATAACGGCCAGGGGATTCACATTCTCCTCCATACTGCTGCTCAGAAACGACCTTGCCTCCAGATTTTGTGGTCTGCAGGTGAAGTATGCAAATCAACGATTTTTCCGGTTTTTTGATTGTGCAACTATTCAACTCACGCGCAAGGCTATTCAAAAGTAGCAGATTGCTGAAATTTGCATCATAAAAGCAACAATTATTCTCATATTTTTGATAATTTCTATGAAAATGCAATTTCTTAGCAGTGTGACCGTGCAAGAGATCTACAAATAAAACCAAAATGCATTAGGGCCAGTTAATAAATATATTTATTTTTCAAACTATAAAATCTATTCATATATTTAAGGCCACCGTTTAATTCAATAAAATCCCCTTTTTATATAAACCAATTGCATTAAAAAAAATTAAATTAAAACCATTTTTTAATCGAAAAAAGTATACCAATCGAAGTATTGCCCAGCCCTGGCAGAACGATAACGATTATTCGCTGTAGTGTGACCGTCTTCGGTTGGTCGCTAATTTTGTAGAAGCGGAAAGTTGTGAACAAAACGCGTGGAATTGTGCTTAAAACGTCAACAAAAAATTTGTGAAAATAGTTGGGAGCGTAGCATGCGAGCCCGGCAATCGCAGCACTATGAAATTTTCCCCAGAAACGTGTTAGTTTGTCTGCAAATTCACTTTTAATTTACGATTTCTTATTAGCGTGTTGGGGGGAAAAAGAGGAAAACACACAATGTGAGAGGCAAAATACGTGCGGAGCGCAAGTGTGAGCGAGATGACGCTAAACGTGTACTAGCAGCGGTCTATATGTATATGAAGTATTTGTGTGAGTGTAGGAGAGGTATAAGAAATTGTACAAAAAGTATAGTTTATTTGGCTGTGCGGCCTTTTTCTGAATTAATTTTAATGTCTTAAGCAGAAAAGCAGCCAATAAGTTCTGTCCGTCGTATTGTCATTGCAAGTCAAATTTAAGTCTTCCCGTGTGTCCAACTTGCTTTCTCCCTTTTTTTTTTTTCTTAAGAAAACACAATTATTTTCAGGATTCATGCAGTGTATAATTTGTGGCCAAAAAGTTAATAATATTTAACTATTTTGCTTTTTGTGTATATGTGCGCCAACATCCGTGTATAGATTTTATACATACATACAAACAGGCATGCTCACTTGTACGTATGTGTGGGTATCAACGGATAGGCGGAAAGGCAAAATCGAAATATGTACGTACAGCATTTCGGAATGGCCAGGCGCAGTAGTAATAGGCTAAACAAGGGAAACGGCGCAACACAAAAACCGAGAAGAAGAAGATGAAGCAGGGCAGCATAGCGAACAAAATAAAATAGCCGATAATAGGTAGTTGATATGCCTCATCACTAGTTAGAAGGGCCACACTAGATGGGCTCCTGTGCGCGCTGACTAGTTATCTCGCTCTCGCACACACCAATCGCGACACCGTAATGTGTTTTCCTTTCTCGTTTTACCTTCTGCTTCGTGTAACATACGGTATTAATAATAATAAAATTGATTAATCAAAGCAGAAACTATTTGTTTTGTGCAGGTAGTAAACGTTCAAAACGGCGCGCTATCATCCGGATGCTGTGAACCAAAAATGTGCAACGGAACAAAAAATAAAGAAGTGGCTAAATGTATATACAAATCGAGATTGGTTTGTGAAAATCAACTTCCGAAAGTTTTGATCAAAAAACCGCCGACTGAGCTTTCCGTCAGATCAAACTAAGTTGTGTAAAATGAAGTGAAACAAAAATCAACAAAAATATAATAATAAAAATAAGCGGTGAGTAAAAAAAAGTGTATGTATGTGTGAGTGCGCGCCCAAAAATCGTAAAATCACAACGTTCCGAGAAGAGAGAGTTACCATGCGAAAAAATTGGACAAAACTATTTCAGAGTAGGTTAGGGACATACTGTAGGAACTACGGTTTAATGCTAATTCTAGGAAGATAAATATTCCATTTGTTGATCTCTTGATATTCTTAGATTCCTCTTTTTTTGCATACTGTGTCGCCATATTTAATTGCTTATTCTCTTCCCCACTGGACGTCTATATGGTTTGCTCGCTCGCACACACGTTCGCGCGTTCATTTGTTTTGCTTTCAATTCCGTTTTGTGCAACGTGAAGTTAGATGTGCGTAATACCGAGCACAGAGTTGCCAACTCAACGCAAATACTTTTTCAACTTTAATTTGTTTTATTTGTTTTGCTCGGGTGCTCTGTGCCCAATACTCTGTGTATAAATTAATCGTATCGGAAGTTTGGCACACCTTAGCAGTATTTTCAACACCATGTGTATGCCGAGGAGAATTTTTTGTTGTCTCGCCAATGTTTTGACATGCGCACAGCGAACCGTCAATTGAAAATTTATAATAAAAAATCTGATTTTAATGTTTTTCCTTTTAAAAGGCAAATTCCATTTCGCATTGATGACGCCATGGGGATTCTACCTTGGTTTCAATATTCATAATGTTAGAAAAGACCGACGTTTGTCGCTTGTATTTATTCCCCTTTTCTTTCGTCTTGTTTTCCTCAAACGTTTTATTGTGTGTTTTCGCCGTTTGCATGCTGATACGCCGTGAAGTTAGCCGCAGCTAGCAATGCGCATGTGTTAGTGTGCATGTAAGCGTCTAGTCTGCTTGTCCTGCTCTAACGCACTGGGTACTGCTCGAATGTTCCTGCGCTGCTCTTTACGCATACGTGATTTTTGCAATTGTTATTTATGCCTTGTTCTTTGTACGCGCGAATTTTCGCCACAAAATGAAAGCAAAAGTTGATAGACAACTTTTCGTACTGCGCCCGATTTTCGTTATTTTCTGCGCAGCGCAGGCCGCCGAACAAATGTAAATTCGCGAAAGCGAAGAGCAGGCAAGGCGCCGAGACATTCGATAATTCAAGGGTTGTCGCCGCTGCGGCCCAAAAACAGAAAACCAAGCCCCAAACCTAAATCACCCCCAAACGCTCCCCCTCCTAGCTAAGATTTTCGTGTAGGTGTAAGTGGGTGGTGAGAGGTGAACGCCACTCTTATTTGATATCCGTAACTCAGTGGCGATTGCAATCTGAAATTCCAAGAAAGCGTTTCAATCTGATCGAATTAAGCACACCCTTTAGCGGTGTAAAAGTAGGAGAGCAGACAAATAAAAATAAGACGCAATTGGTTGACTGACGGCGTATGCAAAAGCCGCAGCTAAGGCCCATTTGATGGTTGCCACCGTTTGTACGGTCAAAGCAATGCCAATATTATTGTGTAGTCACGTAGTCCAATTGGTCAACAAACTAATATGAGCTGCCAACGGCTGCGTTACTATTTTTAATTGTAGGTTCATTTTAATTCAGGAGATCGCGATACAGTTCTTTCTCTTTCCCCCCCGCACCTGAGCGCTTGTGTGCGTGTCGATAAGCTTTCGTGGCTCCTCACAGGTACAGGGCAACATCTGCAAGGGAACTTCTATTCAGTAAACTCTTAGATACTAAGAAATAAGTTAAAGAAATAGGACCAACCTGAAACAAAAATATTCCCTTCCAATGTAAAATTTCCATAGGGAATCAAAGACTGGTATAAGTTTACTGTATCGACAATGTACTGTATTTTTTTGTTCTACTTCATCTAGCGATGCAACAAAAACCATAGCAACAACAACAGTACGAAAGCACTGCGGTCAGTGTTTGTATTTGTTTATCGTTGAGTATATGTGTGCGATAAGTTTCCAACGTGCATTTACAGAGATCTGCTTGCTGTCCTGCTCACACCCACTAGCTGGCAATGGGGGCAACTTCTGGGGCTTATTTTGTGGGCTGGTGTGTGTATAATTTGTTTATGGCGCGCATTTTACTTGCCGATGATGATGACTACGTTGTTGTTTTTGTTGGGGTTGGGGTAGGGTTGGCTTTTACAGTTGTATGTGTATATTTCACCTTTTGGCTGAGGATGAGGGAATCTGTCTTTCTCTCTTTGTCGCAGTTGTGTATTTTTAACTAGTAGCGCTATTGTAAGATTGATTGTAAATGTTCTAGTGTGTGTAACCTAAATCAAAATTTACTGCAATCGCTCTCTTTTGTGCCGTTATCGTGCCCTGTTTCCTCCCATTCAGAAATCTGAAACGTGGAGATGATGATGAAACGGAAATGGAAGGAAGCATAATTGTTAATGGAGGGGGAGTTCTTAACCAAAACTTCCTTGAATAACTTGGCATTAAACGGATCAGGAATCAAATAAAAAGTTACATAATAGCACGCGCTATTCTCTCGTAGATTTATCTTAAATTCAATTGAGGGGAATCAATTGCGCTGCTGCTCCCTATTCTCTATTTCAATTGGAAATTGTATCTAAAGCACGCGAGTGCAATAGACAATAGGCGCAAATTGGCCCCAAACACAGCCACACACACAGATGCAGGTGAAATATACATACAGACAAACCCAAGTGCAAGTTGCCAGTGTAATGTGTAATAGATACAAGACAGCGACAACAGCAACTAGCGATGAATGCCGCGCCGGATGCCAAGGCGAAATTAGTGCATTCACATTTCGCTCTGCTTTGCCTCCTCTCGCTGTTTTTGCTTTGGCTTTTCCTCCACTTTGCAATCCGAACAACGAAGCGAAAGCGGATTGTGTAGTAAATAATAGGAATAGCGCGAAACGGAGAGCAAAACATAGCAGCAAAATATTGACACATTGCTGGGAGTAGTAAAATTGGTCATTTGTAAAACCTAATCTAAAAGTACTATAAAATACGTATCTAAGATAAAGAATAGAAATATTCTCATATATTTAGATACTATTTGTGGTCATAAAAGTGTATTACTAATTGATATAAGCCTTTGGCCAATAAAAACTATTATAAATGAAGATAAGAAAACTGTTCATATGAAATATATAAATTTTATCCACTGACATACATATGTATGTACTTAAGAAAGGTACAATAAAAAACTTGAGAAAAACTGAAAAAAAATAAACTTAAACCTAGCAACTAATATATTAAACAGTTAGCTAGAATTGCTATTGCTAGTAGCATATTTAAAATAGTACTAGAAAGTTGCTTATAAAATCTGAACTCATCTGACTAACAGAAAACGAGTATCTCAAAATATTCAAAGACAGTTGAATTGTTTTAGATTGCACGTAACTCATCTAAGTTTACTTGTGACAAAAATTACAATGGCAAATGTGTGCAAATGGGAGACATTAGCCTTACTGATTTAGCTGAAGAGGTGCGCGCATACACAATGCAAAACATAGAAAATCAGGTTTTCATCATAAAAGACAAATGCACAAGTGCTTTACGTTGTTGCTGTTTTTCTTATTATTTTTTCAATATTGGCCAGGGGGGGTCATACTGCACACACATACATACATAAAGCCAACTCGCACACAAGTGTAAACAATGCACACAATCCCTTGCTTGCTTTGGGCACACCTTTCGCACCGTGTTCGCTTCTCGGTGGTTTCTCTCTGATTTTCTGATTTTTCGCTCCCTGATGCTGCGTTCAAGTTTACAGCAAGTGCATCACGAAGCACATTCCGAAAGCAAAGGCGAAAATACATACATATAGTACGCAGAGAAAACGCGGATATTGGATGTTTAAAGTGCGCATGCGCATTTTTGGCGCTCGACAGCAACGGTGCTGTGCTTTTTATTTCATTACATAACGTTTAATGCGAATTGCATCTGGCAATGCCTCGCCGGGACGATAGAGATGGGGGCCGTCACCTAGCGATACTATCGGTGGTCTAAAATAATTTGTATCCCTTCCATTTAATTTTTAAAATGTTTACAATATAAATATAAACCGCTTACAAAGAAGATATTGCTCTTTGAACGATATTTTAAGCGAAAAAATAATTATAGTTTTTGAGGGTTAAATTCAAAAATACTATTTATTCTTTGAGCGAATAAATAATTCTCTAAAAATCCAGATTTAAGTAATCATTGTGTATTT
Source organism: Drosophila ogumai (assembly GCA_018904815.1). Lineage (NCBI taxonomy): Eukaryota > Metazoa > Arthropoda > Insecta > Diptera > Drosophilidae > Drosophila > Drosophila ogumai. The sequence goes on along the minus strand of JAEIIJ010010353.1, from coordinate 15,779 downwards.
TGAAAGATTGTTGAAAGTATAGCCGATTGGTATACATAGATAATTATTATTTACTGTCCCTTGTTTATTTTACCTTAACCATTAACTAAATGACAATTTTTCTATTTTCTATTTATTCCAGAAACAACGAAAGATCGTTTATATATATTAAAATCATATCCACGAAGTATAAGTCGCCACGTACAACGACAGACAACAACGTAACATTAATACGAATCGGAACGGAATAGAATCTTCGTCACTGAAGAAAATAAGGATTAAGGGATCCCAGGAGCTAGAGCTAGAGCTGCAGAGCAAGGGAGCAGTGTGCAGAGGAAGTGGTAGCGGAAGCCGTTGAATCTCTCGCAGCGTTATGTTTGTGATGGCTGACAATGTGATGTGGCACAGTGTTGGACACCGTCTATGCAATTCAAGCGCAAACCACGGCCCTTATCGTCTACCGTTAGTAGCGTTATTACCACTCCGCGCCAGAGCCAGAGATTATGCATTGGGCCCCCAATGCTTTGGGGGCACATCTACGAAGAGCCAGGAGCTACAGCAACAGCAACATGACGGCCTCACCAGTAGTGAAGTAGTGTTGTGAAATCGAAAGCTAATCTTGAACTCTACCGATTGAGTGAACTTTAAAGCCAAGTCAGGCTCTCCCTCTTCCTACAGAAACTATAATTTAAGCTTGCAGAAAGCTCTGCAAAATCTACACCAGCATCGCCATGCCCATGTCCAGCCACGACACGGTCTTTGTGGAGCCCGCCGTTAGCAGCAGCAGCAGTGTCGGCGGCGGTAGCACGAGCAGCATCAGTCGCGTCGGGATCGCTGGCCCCCAACCGCCGCCACCGCCGCACATCGTCATAGATGGCACCAGTTTGTCGACGCAGGCGCAACTGCAGCGCATCATGCAGCGCCGCATGTCGATCAGCACGCGCCAGATCCTTAGCGCAAGCCAAGGCCAATCCCAGTCAGTGGTGGCGGTGAATGCGACGCAAAAGTACGCAGTGCGTACGGCAGCAGGCACTGGATCAGCCTCTTCGGCCAGCTCCGGTCAGGAGCTGATCAATCCTCAAATCTACAAGATTGTGACCACTGATGGCAGCACCAGTAATGTCATTATTGATGCCTCGGCTGCGGCACCGCCGCATAATTCGAAGCTCTTGCTCAGCAATCTTACGGTGCTCTCAAAACAGGCCCCTGTCCAAGGAGGAGCAACCCAACAACAGCAGCTCAGCTATATGGGCGCAAAGAGTTTGCCGTATGTGACGGCATCGCCGGCAAAGCAACCACTACTGCAGCAACAGCAGGCCCAGAAGTTTGGCAGCATTAGCGCATTTAAAGCGCAACAGCAACAGCAGCAGCAACATCACCCGCAGGCAGCCACTTTGCAGAAAGTGACTGTGAACTCTCGCGTTGCGGCTCGCCTGCAGTCGTACGTTCCGGCCACTCCGCCGCAGATTATTGTGCAGCCGGCGCAGCAGAAGTATGTAAATGCCACGGCGACAACGGCATTGGCTGGCAATGCGGCGCTACTGAAGAAGGCCAATCAAAAGATTACAGTAAAGAGCGTGGGCAATATGCTGCAGCAGCAGCAGCAGCAGCAACAGCATCAACAGCAACTGCAGTCCCAACAGCTGAAGACGTTCATCACTCAGCAGCAGCAGCAGCAACAGCAGCAGCAGCAAACCTACAAGACGGCGGCAGGTTCCAAGGCAAAGTTTGTAAAACAAACGACTGCCCTGTCTATTGCTGCTTTGCCTCAGCAGCAACAGCAGCAGCAGGCTACCTATGCCAAACAGTCGATAGTTACGCCCGCGCCAGTCACCAAGGTCACCAAGCTAAACAGCAAGTATGTGCAGCAGCAGCAGCAGATCAGCTTGCCGCAGGGAACTCAACTGCAGCACAAGACATCTCCGAATGCCGGCTCGGCAGGCGGATACTTGCTGCAGGCGCAGGCGCAGGCTCAGGCAACTGGCGGCGGAACCATTAAGTTTGTCAACTCGCATGGTACCGTCATCCAGCAGCATCCCCAGCAGCAGCAGCAGCAGATGGGAACGACGAAGCGCATCCACTACAACAGCAGCGGGAGTAGCGACAATGAGCCTGCGCATGCGGTGACCAACTCTTCTCTGATCACCGATGACGTGATGATTGTCAACGGCACCCAGATGACGGATGAGTTGTCTGCGCGCATCCTGCAAAGCATGGCCCAGAAGTCATTTAGTCAGCAGCAGCAGCGATCCCAACAGGTGCCGGGTGCCACCACCAGCAACAGCAGCAACATGCCGCCACCCACACAGATTATCTATAGCAACAATAGCAGTGGAGGCGGCACTAGCAGCAGCAATTGCGGATCCGCTGGCAGTCCGGGAAATCTGCTGTTGACACATTATCAAGCAGCCGGCAACAAGCCAGTTTCCTCGCCATCGTTTCTCACCGTCACTGGCACAGGCACGCCTCCAGTGACGGTGGCCAGCACCCCCTCGGTTAGCATATCGTCGCATGGCTTTGTAAGCGGCAGTGCAGCCATCTCCTCGTATATGTCCTCGGCAACGGCGGCGCGTCGTCAGTCGGTGAGTGCCCCCAACAGCCGGGCGGCGTCACTGGAGCGTAAGCAACAGCAACAGCAGCATCCGCATCAGCAAATGCAGCACGAGGCGGCAAGGAAGGCACCAACCGTCATCGAGTATTACAAGCACGGGTAAGGATGGTCTAGTGATAAACATAATTTATTAGGATTTCTATCAGTGAAAAGCTATAAGTTTGTCTTTAACAAAGTAGCTTAATTTTTGCTAGTCAAAATTCGGGGTTTGAACTTTCAATTTTGATACAAAATTGTCAAAAATTAATAAAAAATGAAAATGCCACGTGAGTACCTCGGTACATTTATCCTTTAACGAATGCATTTAATTTTTTTTTTATACCGCATGATTTTTTGGAGAGTAAGAATAGCCTTTTTGAAGGGACTTGGGGGATATTTTGACAAAACACAAAATTGTGTTACCCGCAATAAATTGTTTGTTTACCTTACCTTAAAAGTAACACCAATATTGCAGAATTTTGCCACTCGTCCGAAACTGACAGCAATTACGTTTAATCAGTTTTAAATCGACAGACACACTGACTGCTCTAAATGCCTGGCTTTTAGCCCTTTAAAATCGATTTGTTTGTTAAACGTTCCGGATGAACAAACGATTTTTAAGAGTCGACATCGATAGTTTGCTCCCACAAGTGTCAGAATTGCATCAACTATCGGGCAGCTGTTTTGATCAGTTCTACATGACAATAGCCATAGAATTCTGTGTTGTGACATCTCTCCTGTATTATTACTTTTCAGCGTGAACCAACACAGCAGCAGCAGCAGCAGCAGTAACCTGACCCATAGCAATAGCATGAGCAATCTGGGAGCCTTGCGAAACAGCAGTGCCAGCGGTGGTTATACCACGACAACTCTTACCCCAGCCACGTCTCTTCATTTAACGCCGCTCAGCAGCATTTCTGGACAACTGGACGCAGCAGGGCCACTGGTGAAGTTAGCAACAACAACAAGTGCAACAACTGCAACAGCAGCTCAGCTACAAACGGCACAGCATCCAATGGGCCAAAGTCACTTGAGTGCCAACGACGAGGAGCTTTATATTGAAGAGGTGCGACCAGTGCCAGTGCTTACACAGGATCTACGCCTGCAGCAGCTTCATGCCATAATGCAGGACCACACCTATGCCTCCCTGCAGCAGCAGCAGCAGCAACAACAACAGCAGTCACAGCAGCAGGATCAAACCATTGCTGGAGTGGCACTGCAGCAGCAGCAGCAACAGCAGCCGCAACAGTGGTCCCTAGGCGGTATTGGTGTGACAGTGGCTGGGGGTCAGACCACGCCCACCTATGGAAACTTTTACGGTCAGCCGGGTGAGTAGCAAGCATTGTGTTAACCTTCAGAATTCGATTTATTTAAAGGAAATAAAATTGTATTTATTTTTGACAAATGCCAAAAATTATAATTCCCACCTTTTTCTACGCAGTTCCTCGTCATGTCACCACCGACGATGATGCCCACTCGGCCATTAGCAGCAGCTCTCGCTTGGGCCTGGCCAGCGCTGACATTGATCCTGGCGAGGAGACGGAGACAGCGCCAGAAGCCGAGGCCGAGGATGACTCTGTGACGCGCTGCATTTGTGAGCTGACCCACGACGATGGCTACATGATATGCTGCGACAAGTGCTCGTGAGTACAGGATTAAAACGGTTTCAAGACTTTAGATTTTATTTTTATCTGCTCATTTCCAGGGCTTGGCAGCACGTGGACTGCATGGGCATTGACCGCCAGAACATTCCCGAGGAGTACATGTGCGAGCTGTGCCAGCCGCGTGCCGTGGACAAGGTGAGAGCTCGTGCTCTGCAGCGACAGAAGCGCAAGGAGCACATGCTGCTGGTGGCCACACAGGCGGCAAATGGAGCTGCAGCCGTGGCGGCAGGAGCAACGCTCAGCGGAGGAGCTTTCAGCAGCGGCACTGGCATCGGCGGAGTGGCCATGTCCGAGGAGCTGCAACAAAGGCTAACATCGGGACTGAACGGAGGCTATGCCACGGGCACTGGCATGTCCAAGAAGTCGAAGAAAACCAAAGATGGAGCCGGTGGAGGATCCACTTTAAAGAAAACCAAGAAGAGCGGCGGCAGCGAGAAGAGCGGCAGCGGAGGAGGAGGAGGAGTAACTCCCTCTGGTAACGCTGGCACTGGCAAGTCTAGCAAAAAGAGTAGCAAGCGCAAGAGCAAGTCCAATTCCGAGGGTACGAGCGGCGGCAGTGGCAGCAATCTGGCTCTTACGGCGGCTGAGAAGCATGCCGCCAATTTGCGGCAATGGATTGAGAACTACGAGTACGCAGTAACCAATCATTATTCGCCGGAACTGCGAGCCCGCCTCCATGCCATCCAGAAGCAGCCCAGCCTGCTGCAGAGCATCCAGAACACGGAGAACAAGGCGCTGCGTCAGATCCAGCAGCAACTCTCGACAACCGGCGGCGGTGGTGGTAGCAGTGAGCTGGAGCTTGAGCAGCGTGCTCAGCTCATTCCGTATGCGGGCGCCAAGGTGTTGATTAGCAGCGTGGAGCTGGCGCCGCATGCCCCCATCCATGAGCTGCGCGGCAAGTACATGCTGACCACGCAATTCCGCACCCAAAATCCCACCGTCAACATGAACACACCCCCGCCGAGCAATTATCTGAACAGCTTCAAGGCCCACAAGACGCCCGGGCAGTTTGTCTTCTTTTATCAGCTGCCGGGAGTGGAGGCGCCCATGCAGACGCTGCGACCGGATGGCAGTGTGCCGCAAGTGACGCAGCAGCCGCCCTCGTACCTCAAGGGGCCGGAGGTATGCGTGGATACGCGGACATACGGCAACGATGCACGCTTTGTCCGTCGCTCCTGCCGCCCGAATGCCGAGCTGCAGCACTACTTCGAGAAGGGGACGCTCCACCTGTATATAGTGGCGCTGACGCACATCCGTGCCCAGACGGAGATAACGGTGCGTCATGAGCCACACGACCTGGCGGCAGTGGAGCAGAAGAAATCCCATGCAGCTGTCATTCAGCCCACAAGCACTCGCTGTGCCTGCGATCTGGGCAGCGATTGCCTCTTTGCTTTGCCGCTGGCAGTGCAACAGCAGCTCCAGGCACCGCCGGCACAGCCCAGGAGCAGTCACCGCAACAAGGCGGCGGCAGCAGCAGCGGCGGCCAATAGCGCGGCAGCCATACAGCTGACGATGGGACTGAGCGTGGTGGGACCAGGACCAGGAGCTGGAGTGGCAACCGCAGGCGGGGCAACAAGTGTCGTCCTGCCCAATTCAAGGAATCGTTCAACCTCCTCCAGTGGCGAGAGCAGCCAGATGGGTTTAAATAGTCCGCAGCTTGGTCAGTTGAATCTTGGCTTTAAGCCCTCACCAACGACGGCCTCCTTGATGACGGCGCCGGTTTGCAGCAGCAGCGGCGGAAGCAGCAGCAGCAGCAGCAACAACTCCTGCTCGGTGTCCATGTCCAGTGTGCTGCATGACTCGGGCATTTGTACCTCCTCCTCGTCGCCTTCAGTGTCTATTCCTTCGCCTACGCCCGCTCAGCTGCAATCGCCAACGCCGCACCAGACATCGCTGTTGCAGCGGAGTCCTACGCAACAGCATCAGCAGCAGCAGCAGCAGATTCTGGCCGCGTTACCCACGCCAATGCTAACGCCGATATTATCACCACAGTTGCCACAGAAGCCTGGTCATGTGGTGTTGCAGCAGCCTTCCCTTTTGCAACAGCAGCAGCATCAGGAACCTTTGGCTGTGATTGCAGCAGCAGCAGCTGCCCAGCAGCCCATGTCCACGTATTTTGTGAGGCAACCTCAGCAGCAACCGCAGCAGCAGCCTCAGCAACAATCTCCTAAACAGCAACAGCAGGTGACAGCTCACTTCTTGCAACAGCAACACCTGCAGCAACAACAAAAACAGCATCAACAAATGGCAGATGAGGCCAGGATGGCAGTGAGTGCCCTACAAACTCTGCATGCCACGCCTATTAAGGTGACAACTGTGCATCAGCAGCAGCAACAGCATCATCAGCCTGCAATGCAGTCTCCGCAAAGGCAAACCCAGCAGCAGCAGCAGCAACAACAGCAGCAGCAGCAACAACAGCAGCAGCAGATTGTCTATTCAACCGGTGTGGTCCAGGCCATTCAGGTGGCCGCTTCTCCTACGAAAAGCGTGTCACTGGTCCACAACAATAACAACAACAATAACAACAACAGTGGACAACCAACGGTGGTGACTCCAGCCAGGAAAACTCCAAGCAAGCAGCCGCCTACCCAACAACACGTGACTCCTCCTGCTGCAGCCCCAGCAGCAGCAGCAGCAATCCCAGCAACACCTTCGTCCGCAGGCGAATCATCGAGAGATGATGAGGGATTGGCCACAACACCCACCACCCGCACGCCCGCCAAGGATAAGCCAAAGCAGTCACGGGAGGATCGAAAGCTGGAGGCCATACTGCGAGCCATTGAAAAGATGGAGAAGCAAGAGGCGCGCCACAAGAAGGAGACGACGCGTCAAGGAATGAGTGGGGGCAGCGCCAACAAGCGGCAGGCGAGCAACTCGCCAGCTTCGCCCAATAAGCGAGGCAGCAGCTCCAACTCGATCAGTGAGGATGTGATGGATACGCCCACCAGCACCAACTCCCCGCAGCGACGCAATCAAAAGAAGAAGCGGAAGGTAAGCCGAAGCTACAACAACAACAATAACAACAACAACAGCAGCAGCAACAATAAGCGAAGGAAGAGCCTTATGGTGGAGTCGGATGGGGAATCTCATGCCTTGACCAACTCGGAATCGGAGGATCATGTGCAGCATCATCATCATCATGGATCGGAAGACCAGGCAGCAGGTCTGCTCCTGGCCTTGGCTCACCACAACAACAACTCCTCGCCATCAATTGCCAGCGAATCATTCAAGTCACCCACACCCAAGTCGTCGCAGCAGTCCCTACCTGTAAGCAGCGCCTGTTTGCTAATTGAGGCCGCCATGGGACCGCTGGTAGAGCAGCCGCCTGTTCCAGCCACTGCCTCGCCATCAAGTGAATTCAAGTTCCCGCCCGGTGGGGCCAAGACCAAGAAGACGCTCATGTCCAGCTGGTTCCAGCAGGAGCAGTGTGAGCAGCAGCTGCAGCAGCAGCAATCAGGTTCCTCCTCATCCTCGGGCTTGGACAGCCTTGTGCGAGCGGCCATGAGCGAGATTAATGGCGAACGCGACCAGCTGCAGCAGCATCAGCATCAGCCAGAGCCGGCTCTGCTGAAGGTGGAGCAGTTTATCCACCAGACGGAGACGTCGTCGACGGCGGCAACCACAGCGGGGGGCACTGCCCGCGACCAACTGCATCTGCCGCTGCAGAATAATTCGTCGGTGAAGAAGCGCTGGCTGCGACAGGCCATCAGCGAGGAAACTACTCCGGATGAAGGACTTTCCCCGCAACAGCAGCAGACGCCCACCCCTCAACCGCAGCTTCAGTCTGTGCCGAGTGTGTCACCGCTGGCCAATGGATTCAGCACGCCGCTGAAGAAGCGCCGCCTCGTGGTGGTTAGCAATGGATCGAATGGTATGGAGGTCGACGAACCGCACATTGATGTCATTGGAGAAGAACCCAAGGAGGAGGCAGAGGATGAGGACGTGGCCATACCAGTTTTGAAGGTGGAAACTGAGCAGGAGCAGCAGCCGGAGCAGGACGATGACGTGGACATTTTGCGATCTCCTAGCCCGGGCACTCAGCAAATCGTCGCTGAGGACAATCTGGTGAAGATCGAGCCGGAGGACACGAGTGCCGCCGCCGATGATGTGAAGATTGATGTGGAACGTGATGTGGAGAGCCAGGCCTGCGATAAATTTGAGGAGATGGTAAAGGTGAAGCGAGAGGAGGAGGAGCAGCGCGAGCAGCAACAACAGCTACAGCTGGAGGAGCAGCTGCAGCAGCCCAAGGTGGAGCCCTTGCCAGTGGAACCGAAATTAGAGCCGAATACCAATGCTGTCAAGTTGGTGCCCAAAAAGGAAGCGACAATTCCAGAGCCTGAGCTGCCGCCGCCGCCCACAAAGGTGGAAGAACCCAAGCCGGGCGAATCCCTGTTACGCTCCACGGCAACGGCAGCAGCGGCAGCCACCCTGCTCGATGTGGGAAAGGTGGCCATCAAGGCAACGCGCCCACTGCCGCCTCTCAAACTAGAAGATGAGCAGCCGCAAAAGAAAAAGCCCAAGCTGGAGGTAGTTCTCCCTCCCTCAACCACAGGAGCCATAGAAGCAGTAGCAGCAGCAGCGGCGCCATCGCCTCTAGCGCCTGCAATTCCTGCTGCTCCCACGAGTACGAAAAATCTCACAAAACACGACATTCAGGAACGTTTGCTGTCCTTCCATGCGGCCAACATTTCATACCTGCAGTCGAGGAACAAAAAGGCCACCGCCGCGGCTTCAAATCAGAAGAGCAACAGCAGCAGCAGCAGTGGCGGGAGCGGGGCAGAGTCCAAGAAATCCTCCAAGGAGAAGGATGAGAAGCGCGAGAAAGAGAAGCAGCTGAAGAAGTCGAAGAAGGAAAAGAAGAAATCCAAGGAGAAGGAAAAGGAGAAGGAAAAAGAAAAGGAGAAGGAGAAGGAAAAGGATAAAGAAAAGGAAAAGCACAAGGCAGCATCGACGACACTTGTTCCCACCTTGGTAGACGCCAAGAAAAAGTCCAACCAGTCGGTCATTAGGCCAGATTCCAAGACCTTGCCTCCAGCGCCGCCTTCAATCCTGGTGCCTCCTGCCGGCCCATCAGCCATTACTTCCAATGGAAAGGCCAAGCACTTGGCCCACAACAATGTGGATCATCAGCAGCAGCAGCAGAAGATGCGGCGTCGCACCATGTCCATGTGCGTCACGCCCGTTACCCAATCACCCCTGCCCCAGCCCCTGGCCCCGCCTACTCCTCCGACGACCAAGAAACGGCAGACCAACTTCGAGCAGGAGCTGACCAAACCCAACAGCCAGATCTTGAGCAGCAGCCTTCTCCTCAATAGCAGCAAAGCGCTGGCCAGCGCCGTTCCTGGCCTTGTCGCCTCCACTGGTGGTGGTGGTGTGGCTGCCTCTGGTGGAGTTCCGAATGCAGGGCAACAGCCACAGCACCGCAAGGAGAACAACCATCACCAGGAGGTCCTGCCAAGTCCGGCAAGTGGAGGAGGAGGACCCATGAGCTTGGCGGCAGCCATTGCCAGCGGCAAGATAACGGCCATTACGCGGCGCCGTGAGTCCATGTGCGGCAGCCGTCAGCAGGCGCTCATTGCGGCGGCTTTGAAGAAGGAAAAGAAGGAGAAGAAGAAGAGTAAGAAGAAGGATCGCGAGAAGCAGAAGCATGAGAAGCAGAAGAGCAAGGAGAAGGACAAGGAGAGGGAAAAGGAGAAGGACAAAGAAAGGGAAAAGGAGAAGGACAACAGCAGCAGACTGATGAGCAGCAAGATGAGCTACCTACAGAAGCCACCACCAGTCGCAGTCCCAGCTATAGTGGCTACTCCCCTGCCTGCTCCCACGCCCAAGGCTGCTCCCATACCCGTGCTGATCACGCAACCCACTCCTGCTGTTACAGTACCACCATTGGACAGCAAAATGACCCCTTCCCTGCCCTTCTACAACACCATCTACGGCAAGTTCCAGGATTCTCCTTCGTTGCCAGCAAGTGTCCCCACCAACAGCAGCAGCAGCATGCCGAGTCTTTCGGAATATCTGGAGGCAAAAATCAAATCTTCCAAGGCGGCAGCCTGTCCAGCAGCTGCTGCTGCTGCCATAGTTAGCCCAGTAACAGCAGCAGCTGCGTCACCTTTGTCCGTGGAAATGCCACCGCCGACGACCACACCACTGAAGCTGTACACACGCACCGCCAGCCATGATCCTCGCCTGAATCCCATGCTCACGGTGCCAGAGCCAACGCCAATGCCCAAACGCAAGCTCTCCATCAGTGAGTATCGGATGAGGCATCGGCCATCGGTGGACACGGCCCCAACAACGCCCACAACTCCCACGACACCAACCACCCCGCCAGCAGCGAGCTGCTTTGCCAAGCCGCAGACAATCAACAAGTGCTCGCTTCAGTCGCCGGAACGGTATCAGGCGGCCATCAGGGAGCGCAGGAACTCGATCAGTGTGCACCAGCAGCTCCATCACCACCACCACCAGCAGCAGCAGCAGCAGGGCGCGAATCACCTTAATCTCGGCAGCAATAATGTCAACAGCAGCAACAATCACTTGCAGCAGGTGTTGGGCGTCAGCAGAATGCCTGCCATCAAAAAGCCGACTTTGGATCCGGCGGCCACTACCTTGAGCACAGTAAACAGCATCCTGAGCACGGCTCAGAAGCTGCACATGTTCGATGATAAACCGAAAGGTGAGTGGGTACTATTTTCTTTAAATCTGAAAAGAGTTGTAAATCAAAGTTGCTTCACCCGCAGGTGGCCACTTTAATGCCGCACCAACGCTGCTGGAGCAGCAGCAGGAGAAGATGAGTGAGCGATCGCGATGTCTGCAGAGGACCATTTCCTGTGATTCGAGGGTAATTGAGCGTTTGGGTTCAGTGGCGGCCGGCACTGCGGCAGCGAGTGCCTTAGCGGAAAAGGTGACCACGGCGGCAGCAACCCGGAGAGATGCGAGTCACTAGAAGAAGATGAGGAAGAGCAGGCACTAAGGGTCTTATAAAGGCGTGCAAACAAAATCTCGGACGGAGCAAGCGGGGAGGAAATGTTACCCGGATTCAAGTCTTTTTTTTTTATATAAGGAGAAGCTCGCTTACAAACCACACCATAAAATACGCCCGTTTCAAGTGTTTATTTTAAAATATTTTTAATAGCAAACAATTACAGATCAAAGCAAACACACAGACAAACAAAATAACAACAAGAAAAGTCAAGCAAAACACACAATGCAATCAACAACAACAACATGTATATTTGTAAGCAAAAAAAACCAACACGGAGATCTTTAAGAATTTCTAGAAGATAAACAAAAACGTTACGTTCTAACTGAAAGCTACTTAGTTTACTTAATGGCATTCGTTTTCGGTCAAAGCAAAGTAACCCAATTATATATTTAACAAAAATCGATATAATATATATATATTTACATCTAGCATATAGAGTACAGATTTAGGCAGCCAAAAATAAACTGAAATTACAAGCTGATATAGGAGAATCCCCTTTGGTAATTGGAAATGTGTATTTTTTAGTTGTTTAAGCCGATTTCAAGGAGTTTCGTTACCTATATCCCATATATTTTGTGTAAATTTCGTTTAAATAACTTGAACTACTTGTAAAACGTAGAAATAAAAAGATAATATACAATATCTAACGAAAGCAGAGATAAGCCCAAGCCACAAAGCAATATTGAGAAGTGAACCTGGCAGAGAACAGAATCCAATGTAAATAATTAAAAACACTCACAAAAAGGATAATGGTGCGTGTGAGTTGAACAACATTGAAAAAAGAGTACAAAGCGAGGGGTTAATTGAATTAATAATTGGGCCACAAATGGATGATGTACATAGGCATAAATACAGGCAACAGCAGATTTCCGAAGCCATTTTTCGTACCTAGAATTAATTTTGTTTTAAACTTTAATAATAAATTTAAAAAGGGAAAACATAAATTCTGGTTACATTTTGTGAAATCATTTATTTTACAAAATTAACTCCAATTTTTGTTGCCTTGTTTAACTTTCAAGCAAGATTATTAGACAAATGCCAGCCAAGATGTGTACTTTTCGCTACATGCCTTGCGTTGTAGTATTTCTCTTTTATTTAATGGAAAATTAAAATATTTGTATTAGCTCTTTTTTGGAACCTTAAAAAACGAATATACCCGGTGAAAAGTTTTTCTGTCACACTTACCAGTCGTAGACCTGTTTTATTTTTATTTAATAGGTTTAATAGGTATTCTCCTCTTTATAATATAATCTTGTACATAGGAAATTGTATTTCTTGATTTTAAGGCCACAAACAGGTGCGTTAGTAATTTCTTTTTATGATTTATCTTTTATTTCTGTAAATAATCAACACAACAGCACACTTTATTATTATTAATCCAAGGGAATAAGTGTAAAATATCAAAATATTGAAGAGTTCTAAGCCGGATTTTACTGAAACGTATATATTGTTAGTTATTTTTTTTAAAGATATGTACCATATAATAAGCAAAACCCATATTAATCATACCTATACATAGTTATCTATAACAAATATTAAAATGTAACACAGTTTGTAGTTTTCGTAATACAATTTTGATAGTTCTCTAGTTGGTAAACACACAAACGAAATTATTTATAACTTATTTGAAGGGAAAATACCCCTACTCGTAATAATTTTTACTCTACAATTAGATCCTTTGTAAGAGCGAATTTGAATTGTAAGTGTAAGCGTAGTGGTTTTAGTCACATAAGTCTACCTTGGTTCAACTGATGATGTAAATTTAAAATACGTTAATTGTTTACTAAACACACACAACACACAAACACAAGCATATACATATGCCACGACTAGTTGTCGGCATGCCAAGCTTCGTCTGTAAAATACATTACAAACTGAATTCGTAAGATTCTTTCAAGATAAACACAAAAAACCGAAAAACAACAATAAAACGAAAATAATATGAAAAATAATACAAACATGGTTTTATTAACAGCATGTACAGATTATTGAAAGGGTTTAATTTAAAAGTATTATGGCAATCGTTTGAGAAAGGTAAAGAAACATCAATGAAAACATCTAGGTTTTTTTTTGCGTCTTTTAATGTTTTTACAACATTACTAAATTATTTTTTACAATATACAAATTTGAATATTTTCAAATTAAATTAAATTTGCTTTAAAGGAAAAACAAAATTTTGCACTGCTTTTAAAAAGTTGATGTTTTTTTCGATATCGATGATTATTCTCCATCTCTACCAAATATTTTAGGTCTTCATGAGCGCATAAGATACCCAAAAGGCTAGTGATTGGCAAGCCATATATGTATATTCCAATTTGCCTTTCAATCATATTTATTTAATAATAAAATATTGAGAAGTTTTAAAAGAATGTTTAAACAAAATTTTAGTCCTTACCTATGACTGTTGTTTTTTATACCTTGCAGGGTGTTATAATTTCAGTTGGAAGTTAGTAATGCATCGAAGGAGTCATTTCCGACCCCATAAATCATATATATTTTTGATCAGCATTGAGAGGCAAGTCTTTCTAGTGATATTGGAAAAAAAAAGAAAAAAAATTTTTTTTCAAAATTTTATAAGGGGTTACTTACATCTTTAAAATTGTAAAAAATTCCCAAAAAAAAAATGTATTTTCTAAAATATTAAATTTATTATTTCGATTTGTTATGCTTATGAAAACTAACTCAGAAAAGCTTTCCGATTTCAAATTAATGTATTTTTGACTTAGCTATGACCGATTCTCCATTTGGCAATTTGAAAAATTTGAAAACAAACTTATAAGGAGTCATTTCCAACTCCATAAATCATAAATATCTTAAAATTAAATTAAAATTCTTTTTTCTACAAGATGAACCAGGTGAGTTGTGATGCTGAATCGGCCTCCCAAATGGGTCTCTAAAAATATTTACCATTCAAAAAAGATCTCAAAAATAATCATAAAAATGTTAATGCTTTTTGGTAACATTATTTTATTTATCTTACATTTCAAGCCTAACTAGGATCTAAAATTAATTGAGAAAATATTTTCTATGCCTATGTAAAAAGTACTCTTACTTTACTAATAGCCAGCAATATATATATATATCTAAATTTCTGTGAAACATTTCGTATACTCTAGGAAATATATATATGAATGTGTATATTTGTGTGACACCCTTATTCTATGGGTAGGAGGTTCCGGAACCTACAAAAATATATGTAAGTTTATGATTGTATGAATCTCTTAACCTTACAATAATTAAGGTAATTCTTTTGCTACAGGCTATATTCATAAAATTCACACACACACGCTGCAATTTAAAATAAACTAATGCCTTGAAATATTCTTTTGTAATTATAAAACGTTATGCAATGAAGAAGTTTTAATAAATTCTAAAATGTGACAGTTTAAAATAATCGTTTGATATATACACTTTAAATAAAATTCGTGCAAAGACTAAATAAGAAAAAGAGGACGATTGTTTAAATTTTAAATATAATATATTTAACATACCAGAGTAACCGATATGCTGGTATCTATATTTGCATGCCCGTACGACGCACTGACGAATTCTGTGGACTAGATTCGTTTGTTGGTATCTCATAAGAAACTGGAGCAGTCTACAACTAATGGATTCAGTCAGTCAATGACACGATCACTGCTCTGGAGAACCGATTCCCGATTACCTACTTATGTATATTACAGCTCTCATAAATTCTTGTTTGATTCGTCACAGAAACCCTATTCGCGACAGCTCTAGAGCAACCAGAAGACACGGCGCTAGGAGGACTTATTGCTAATACAGCTATTCACATTGTTGTTGTTGTACAAGTAGGGTATGAGGTTGGGCTCTATCTCGAGCTGCTGCCTGAGTATCGAGCTCATCACGAACTCCGTGGACACAATATGACACTTGGGGTTGCCATGCCGCGTTAGATCCGCGCACAGATGCATGTCCGTGGGGCAGGTCACTATGATGTAGGAGTCGGGTGCTTGAACGTGCGCCTCGGCCACAGCAGCACCGGTCCGTCGCTTTGGCTCCACCTTGCCGCCGGAGGATTCAATCATCCGGATGATTTCGTCGCGGGCTGGGAACACATCCGGCGTCACATAGAAGTACTTGCCGGCAAACAACGTGGAACGTGTGGGGGCGCACAGGACGGTGTTCAAATTGAATTGCAGATTCTCGTCGACCGGTATGTGCTGGATGCGATACGGCTCAGTTGGGACGAATTTGCCAGCCTTGGCGCTCTCCACAATCCAGCTGGACTTGAGCACAAAGTCCACGTGGCAGCAGGCCTGGATAAGCTTGCAGGTGCGACTCTCGCGTGTCATCACCAGATGCGTGGCATCTGCTGGGCTATCCACAACGATTCCGCCCAAAATTCTGCAAAAGAAAATTCAAGGATTAATTTTTAAACTGGGAACTTGATTCATAAATAATTTTAAAACTATTTTTAAATCGTTTGGTTTAAGAAAATTTAAGGATTCGTTTATTAATTTGATTCATAAATAATTTCATTAATATTTGAATATTTTTTGGTGTAAGAAAATTTAATGATACATTTTGTAAACTCAGAACTTGA
>JAEIIJ010010344.1:0-12531 GCA_018904815.1 Drosophila ogumai | reverse complement strand
TATATTATTATAGTTTGACTTCTTATTTATTTTGACTATCTTTTAGTTTTTCAAACCAAACTGTCCGTGCTCGGGTTCCTCATATGTGTTTGCCATAAACTTCCCTGAATGGTTGAGTTGCCAAAAGTCATTAACAGTCAAGGGCTTTACGTGCCACAAGAGGGAGAGACTCTGCAGTCGAAACAACAAATTGACAAAAGCGGCAAGGACGAAAGGGAAGAACGGGAAATTCAGACACAGAATTTATCCCGGCTGCTATGTCTGATATGTCTGGTGGGGTTTATTTGCTCGCCGCCGGCTTGTATTCCACAGAGCCTGGCGAAAAAGAAGCAGTTTGCCCATTTAGGAACAAAAGGTCTTAAAGTGTATCCTTCAAATTAAATGTTACCTAGAAGTGAATTTAAAAGTAGCTTTAATAGTCCTTTTATTGTATTTACTTGCTTTAAGTCTATCGAATGTTCTCGCAAAACTATCTACGTTTAACCTTGGATAATTATTTTCCCTTTCTGCCTATATATCAGTCCTTAGGCCCTTGAATGCCCCAAGTCTGCTCCTGCGTAAAAATTCACCAAATGAAAAACCACTCATAAAGCAAGTGTGCGAACAACTTTAACACGCCACCGAAAATCCCCAGGGGGCCTAACATAATTTCGAGCCCAGCTCCTCGGAACCTTCGTCCCGCACACAAGAACAGGACCAAGATGTTCCACTTTGCCGGCAGCCAAATCCTGAATTCCTAAATTCAGACCACACAAAAAAAAAAAAAAAAAGAAAACGTTTAGGCAAATCTTTGCGCCAAAATCTTGAGCAAACAAGCTCATTACACAGAAGTGCACAAGCGCCAAAAAAAAAAAAGAAAAGCAGAGAAAAAACGGAAAATAAAACGAGGCAACTAAGAGTGCGCCTCGTGATTGAGTGACTTGCCAAAGGGGGCGTGGCAGAATCTGAAGACCATTACGGTCACAGTTTATGACCGCAATTTTATTGATACCGCCAAAGGGAGCGGATACGAAATAAAATAAGGCAACCCTAACTGGGTAAATCGGAAGGGCCCCGGGGAAGTTCAATGGCGGCTTGCCGGCTATAAAGCGCAGCGGGAAAATTCCGGAGCGATTGCCTGCAACGCTGGGCGTTTTATGGCGGACACCAAAGGCTATAACAATCACAACCGACTGAGTACTACTACAATAAACTAATCTAATGTCGGCATCTAATTTGCATGCCGCAACTAAGCGGGCTTTCTTTTTTAAGGGACTTTGCCGGCTAACCCTAAGAACGGATACCGCAATTCAGCACCAACATTCATTCGCCATTCTGTAAACGCAAATGTCTATTAACAAGCTTCGTTTCATTGGCAGAGAATGCGTCTACAACCTAGAGATGTGTGTGGTTTAATTTGGGGATGCTATCAGTTCAGGATTCAATAAGCACAGAAAAGGAAAATAGGAATATCGAATGCTAGTCATACTTGTAATATTTAATTCTTGAATATTTATTAAGTTTTATTACAAAATTTTTCATAATTTTTAAAAATAAATAGGAAATCAAAAAATCATGGCGACCGTGATGCACTGAAATTTGCACTCAAAGTTTAATTTTTAGCCGTAAATACAAGTCCTCCCTTGCTCTCTAAGATAATAGTATATTTAAAATTATATATATAAATTCGAATTAGGTACCACAAAAAATAAATACATTTTAAACAATGAATTGTTTATTGAACAAATTCAATCGCACATCTCTAGGATATGCGGAGCCCATGAGACCTGCGGTCCACAGCGCGTGCAGGGGCATAAGTAAGGATGCAAAGGATGTTTTCCGCTACCCTTCCTGTCGCAGCTCCTCTGTAAATATGTGTGTGTGAGTTGTTGGTTTGTGCGTGCCTCCGATGCAAACTCAATTATTAACTAAGAGGGCCAAAAGGCACACAGCACACTATATATATATACATATATATATATATGTGTATATATAACACCTTACGCCTTTGCCATGGCCCTGTTTTAGTTGTAACTGATTGTAAGCCTCTGCCGCAATCTCCTCTCTTCCCTTTTCGCCCTCATTTCTGCAGGATGCCTAACTCAGGGGAAATTTGCATTTTATCATCTCATGGTTTCCTCCAACCAAGCAGCCCGCGTCCCTCGTCGCCTGTTATTACTGCCAGGAAGGGCTTTGCTTTTAATTGGTTTTCTTAGGCGAGAAACATCTCAGCTGTAGTTGCGAGGGAAAGGGTCTAGCTCGATTACCTTGTTGTCGACGTTGTCGTGCTTGTTAATTTAGTGTTAGGCGGCACTAACTTATAATTGTTTAATTAGCAAGTTAAATGCGGTGAAAATATGTGGAACTTATTGGATTTCCCGTGCTCAACACAAAAGGAAGGGACTGAAAGGAAGTATAAGGAAAAAGTATAAATATTAAATTAATATTAAATTTGTTAGTTGATACAAAGCAAAGCCCCAGAAGTAATTGATATGGTAAACTAGTTTACTCAAATCTTGATATTAGAAATTAATCTCACAAACAGTTAAGTTAAGATTTGTGTTCAGGAACCAATCAATAATAATAACCAATAATCAATAAATAGCTATGAAATCGTGACATAAATACAAGTGCTCTTCGATTCCTTGGGTATTTTTGTATCACTTATGGAAATTAAATTTGTTTAAATATATAAACTGTATATAAACTGGCTTTATTATTAAAACTTATTTTATAAATCCAAAATGCTGTTCATAATTTGCGAACCAAGGATATTAATAATCAATAAATTTTAGTATCAATTAGAAAAGCACTTAAAAAAATATAGAGTAATAAAAAAAAGCTTTACCGAAGTATATAATAACCTCACTATTTTCACTTTATTACCCATAAAGCTCAAATTTTTAATTTTATATAGCTCTACTAAGCCAAAAGTAATAAAAAAAAACATTTTTCTCTCTTAATAACTCAACTTTCTCCACAGTGCATTGCACAGCTCACATTTAATAAGCTAAAAGCATTTTAGGCGGCCCTCTGAAGATATTTATCTTAAACATATGCGCATTATTCTCTCCTGCCACTGCGTGTAAGCGGTTTCATTATGCCAACAATTGAGTGAGTACATTGAGTAAATATTAACCCTTTCAGGGCTCTAACCGAACAGTCGTGACTTTAGTACCACTAGAGAAGCGAACTGGAAAAGCCACTACCCAGGAAGAGAAAGAACTAAAGCAGCCATAAAATGATAAAGATTATGAATTGGTTTTCAATGGTAAATAATCTAATATCATACTTTAAAAGGTAAAATCGTATACATTTACCCAATCTAGGTCATAGGCCTCATTCCCATGAATCGCCAGGAGGTGGGCTCAAATGTTATATTGGACTACGCCATGATGTTCATTGTGCCCATTATCTATGTGACTTGCTACTTGACCATCAACTGGATGCATTTCTTCGGTGTCTGCTTTTTGGATTCCTGCAACAGTGTCTGCAAGCTGAGCAATAATCTGTTCATGCACCTGGGCGCCTTTCTCTACTTGACCATCACCTTGATGAGCCTGTACCGCCGCAAGGATTTCTTCCTGCAGTTCGACGAGCGACTGAATGCCATTGATGCGGTCATCCAGAAATGCCGTCGGGTGGCCGAGATGGACAAGGTTAAGGTCACCGCAGTAAAGCACAGTGTGGCCTACCACTTCACCTGGCTTTTCCTCTTCTGCGTGTTCAGCTTTGCCCTATACTATGACGTCAGGGCGCTGTATATGTGAGCATCCATCATTTTTTTGGCAGCTTTAATAAAATTAAATTAAATAGGAACAACAAGAAATTCTTGTTAAATTACCAGAAACACCTTAAGGCTCCATTTTCTGTAAAACAGCTCACTAACCTTATGACCTCATCCCACAGGACCTTCGGCCAGTTCGCCTTCGTTCCGTTCATGGTGTCCAGTTTCCCGTATCTGGCCGGTAGCATTATCCAGGGCGAGTTCATCTATCACGTGTCGGTCATCTCCCAGCGCTTCGAGCAGATTAACGCTCTGTTTGAGAAGATTAACCAGGAGGCCCGTCACCGCCATGCACCCCTCACTGTGTTCGATATCGAGAGCGAGGGGAAGAAGGAGAGAAAGACCATCACGCCGGTAACGGCCATGGATGGCAGGACGACTGGCACGTTCGGCAATGAGCACAAGTTGGCTGGTGAAATGAAGCGCCAATTGGGACAACAAAAGAACGACGAGGACGATGTGGACTCCAGCAATGATGAGGACGAGGACGATTTTGATTACGACAATGTCACTATTGCTGAAAATACAGGGTGAGGTGGATGAGGGGCCAGAATAGATGTGGGGGTTTTCCAAAAATTAATGATTGCAGCGGTTGATGCTTATATTTACATTAATATTAAAAAGGACATTTAGAGGCATTAAAAAGCACATTAATTTAATCTAAAATTTATTTAAATGTTTGCATTTTATCTCTGAAGTTAACTACTCTACTTAGTGTATTTAATATATATTTTTCTCAATCAGAACCACCTCGGAGGCCAATCTTCCTGACCTTTTCAAGTTGCACGATAAAATCCTGTCGCTCAGTGTGATAACGAACGGAGAGTTTGGACCGCAGTGTGTACCCTATATGGCGGCCTGTTTTGTGGTTAGCATCTTTGGGATTTTCCTCGAAACAAAAGTCAACTTCATAGTGAGTGGAAAGAGCCGGCTGTTGGACTATGTGACATATTTGTATGTGATTTGGAGCTTCACCACCATGGTGGTGGCCTACATCGTGCTCCGGCTGTGCTGCAATGCGAACAATCACTCAAAGCAATCGGCGATGATTGTCCACGAGATCATGCAGAAAAAGCCCGCCTTTATGCTAAGCAATGATCTCTTCTACAACAAGATGAAGTCCTTTACCCTGCAGTTCCTTCACTGGGAGGGTTACTTTCAGTTTAATGGAATCGGACTGTTCGCCCTGGACTACACTTTTATTTTTTCGGTGAGTTGTAAATTACCTTAACTTACATTTTCAGTACATAAAATATATAACTTTTTTAGACGGTGAGTGCCGCCACATCCTATTTGATTGTCCTGCTGCAGTTCGACATGACTGCAATTTTGCGCAACGAGGGCCTCATGTCATAAAAAGTTTACGTCAACTCAAAAAAATTATTTTAATTGCTTTCAACTTAAGCTTAAAATCCATTAAATCGCTTTTTATCAATGTTAATGAAAGATATACTGAAAAAAAAACTCTTTACTTAAAAAACGACGCTCAAGTTTATGATTACTATTTTATCTCAACCAAAAAAGAAACGCTTGATAAAAACTTAACTAAACTGAATCATAGATTCCCAATCTCTTTACTTTTAAGTATAAGCTTAATGTTGTTGTAAGTTTATCAATGTCTGGAAAATATTAATTTATTATCAATTCCCTCGAATGTTTATATAATGATTCCCAATAAAATACCGAAATATTTTCAGATAATCTTTTCTGTGCTCAGCAACACGCTCTGTCGATTTCCGACTTTCATTTGGAAAAACGTCCTTTATGTATCAAAACATCCAAAGACAATTTCTCAAAGTACCCAGAGCTAGGAAACAAAAAATAGAGAGAACATCGAAGGCTTCTATTAAGCGCCGCGATAATCGCATCAGCCAACACTTTGGGCTCCCCATGAAGGATGCCCAAAGGACCGTGAAGGGCGGGACCAGAGGTTACTAACACAATTTCCATCAAATGTCAATTGAAAAACCCGATTTGCCAGTCATCAGTCAGGGCCTCTTTTGCACTGTTCTCCCAACCCACAGTTTTGCGGCCGTCAAACGGAAGCCAGAAGCAAGCGGGGAAGTGGGTCAGGAGGAAGGATGCTGGGTGGATAAAAAAAAGAACATGGAGCAATTTCCGCTTTCAATCACGTTTAGTGCAGCGGAAATGTGTGCAGAAATATGTTCTTTTTTACTTGTTACAGTTCTCCTCTTCGTTTTGAAAATGCAAATCTTTCAAATACAGTCAGGGGGGTTCGGTTATAAATTACATTTCAATTTCAGTTGAATCTATGGTAAATATTCCAGCAGAGTACGAAAATAGGGAACTTCGATACTGCCAGTGAAGCTCAATTAATTGCCCATTATATGCCAAGGGGATGTGAATTAATTGATTTTTTCAGCCACACCTACTGTCTCCCTTTTGAGCAAGTCCGAAAGTCTCACGTTACACACTTTATCAAGGCACTGAGAGAAGGGAATTAGGTTACTTATAAGACAAGTATATATAAGTTTTGAATTTCTAAATAAACAAATAAAAAAAATAAATAAAATGAATGATTAAAATAAAATAGAAAAGACTAATTTACCATTGAATAACATACCAATAACTAATTTATTTAAAAAAAATAAGAGAAAATTAATACTTTATATTTTAGTTTGAATATTAGCTAATTCTTTTAATATTCATCATATAATATATCAAATAATTCGAGTACTTACTTCTTTTGTGTGTACACACGGTCTGAGTGACTGGAACACATCCCGAACACATAAATCAATATGTGGCTCGATTGGCTCGTTTGCACATGAACCCTCCTACTCCACGAGGAGAAATAAATTAAGAGGCAGAGGGACCTGGGGAGACAGGGTGAAATGTGGTTGTCCTGGTCAGTGAAAATGACTGGAAACAGAAGCAACAGGCAACACACATATTACCTGCAAATTACGTCAACTGTTGCCGGCAGCTCAACTAAGGAAAAAGCTGATTGAGGGTTAGAACCAAGAGTAGTTTGAACTTAAATCTGTTAACAGAGAAAAAATTGTTTTTACAATATTTTAGGTGCAGAAAAAATAATGTTTTTTCATTCAGTTATGTATATTTAAATATGAGCCTTGTTTTAATATATTTTATTTATTTTTTAAATGCATTTACCTTTGCTTTTCTCAGTGTAAGGTGAAGCGTGATCCACGTGACCCTTGCACGGCAATTTGAAATGTCAGGGCACTTTCACGAGTTCATTTAGACGGTAGAAAATTCTATACTGAAACGCTTAATGCAGTAGCTGTTGTAGGGAGTCGAAACAAATGCCAACAGGTTGTTGCTGTTGTTTAAATAATTGAGGCTAAAAATGCAACCGCTATTTGTTGAGGGTAGGAGGTCATCACAGGGCCTCCCACTGGGCTTAACAAGTAAGATTATGGAATAAGTGCATTTGTGGGTGAGTGGCAAGCTTATTTATTTCTCATTTGGGGTAGGGTTGTTTATGCCCCGGATGGGTCTTTATTATCTACTTATAAAAAATTATAATATTATTCTTAGAGAGGAGAACTTTATTAAGGTAATTGGTTTATAAATTTGTATCCTTTAAAATTCTTATAGGGATAATATATCAGTAAAACGATTATTTTTTGGTTATTCCTAAATCGTAACTTAAGAAAAAAATATCTTAAGCTTAATGAATCATTAAATAACAAGAAACACTCTGTTTGTTTTAATATTTATATGTAAATATTGTATTATTCAATAAACAGATTAAATGTTAAATTTTCATCTCTGGAATGATGTACATCATACATCCATGAAACTGCACTGACACTAAAATAACCATTCTCAGAAAAGCTTTCACACTACAGGTGTCTGTCTAAGCGAGACAGCAACACCAGTGACAGCGACAGCGAGAGAGTCAAAGAGCGGAAGAGTGCGAGCCAAAGCGACAAGTGTGGTGAGTTTCGCCATTATCCTTGAGAACGCATTCACCCTTGGCCAAGCGAAGGCAAATTGTGCGAGGACCGTTAGGCGAAATCAAATCAAACTGATAACAGCTATGTGGGGGAGACGGCGAGAGGGGTGCGAAGGCGAAGCGAGAGAGCGCGCTTAAAAGAGAGACCGGAGCGCGAAAAAGCACAAGGCGAACTTTTCCTTCGACTGGAGCCTCAGATAACGGGGCAGTTCGTGGCGGAGTTTCGAGTGTGTCGGTTGTGCAACAGCGGAATAACGGTACAACACGAAAACACTCTGAGAAAGAGTGTGTGCGGGTGTTTGAGTGTGAGTGTGTATAGGTGGCAGCCTCAGTGGCCAGTGTTGTTGCAATTAATAACGCAAGTCCTGTGCGTGTGTGTTTAATGATTAAACTTTAATTAAAATAAATTCTGAAATTAAATGGAAAATAAAGCTTTGAAAAAATTAAACATTCTTTAGTTATAACTATACAGAAAACTAAATAAATAAAAACCATTATTTATAGAAAATTGATTTAAATGTTACAGAAAAATATTCAATCTGAAATAATTCACTGTTTAAAAAATTTAAGGGCAGCAAAAATAATGTGTTTTGATGCGAATTCTGTTGAATAATCAAGACAAGCAGACTGCGCAGTTTGGCGCCGTGTGGGCGTCTGCCCAAAAATCTAAGAAGTAAATGGGAGAACAGGGCAAAAATACATAAATCCCACCTAGACAGCAACGGTGTGTCTGCCCTGACTTTTATTTAATGGCAAATCAAAGAGTTTTGCCTTTGAATTTTGACATTACTAAAGCGGATTCTGAAATTCTTACTAAAAACCATACCAGCTTAGCTGCCTTTTGGAAATGAATATTTCCTGAGAAATTTCCCAAAGCGCTTATACAATTTCTTTTATTTTATTATACAATATTTTCGCATTGTGAACATGAAGCATTATTTTTAAAACTAAATAATGTCATCATCATATTGGTTAAAGCCCATTTTTAATTCGTTGATTTTTCAATTTCGGAATAATTTATTTAAATAAACTTTTAGGTTAAGAAACGTTTAAGGAGTTTTAGAATATTTTTAAAAAAGTAACTATATCTCTCTTTCCAAACAAAATATTTTGTATAATTAACTAAACAAGTTAGAGTGTTTTCCTTGCCTAAACATGAAATATTTAAATTAGTACTTGTTTTCATTTCTTCTACTCTTTTAAATAATTTTAATTTCGTTTTCATTTGACTGAAGCCATTGTCTAATTTTCAAAAATTATAAGAGCATTCAAATGCCTTTTAATGAAAGGCACTTTCCCCGGCATTCTCCTTCGGCTTTTCTTCTGCGTCTGCTTCTTTGCGTCTCGCTTTCACTTGGTCATGAAAATCAAAGTCCCCCGTGTGCGCTGTCAATGTATTGGGACCCCCACATCTGTGTGTACATGTGGACTGTGTCTGTGTGTACACACACCGACGCACACACACATTATAGGGGTGTTTGCTGCGGGGGCGTGAAAAGTTTGTCTTCCTGTTTGAGTTGCGTATTTGGGCGCCATTTCGGCATTCCGCTTTTTATTTACTACAAATTGCTTTGCATTTTCGTTCCATTTCATCTTTCCCTTCTGTGTTATTTTCCTTAAGTTTTTTTTGGCTTGGTTTTATTTTAATTTATTTTTGTGCTGTTATTGCGTTTAATGCGCTGTTGGCAATTTGTTAGGGAATAAAATGTTGCACCTCAAACCGCTCCCCGGCTGTGGCAGTAATGAAATATTGTAATTAACTTTGTTGCCAGCGGGCAAACCGAAGAGAAATTTGCGACGTTAATGAGGCGGCAACAGGTTCCACGGGCAGCAGCTTCAATTAAGTTTTTAATAAGCGACAGTCTAGGGCTAATAAATATTCATAAATATTTTAGCTCAGCTGTCAGCCATTTTCGAAGTACTAGACGCAGACAAGGAAACCCTCTCCCGCTGGCACATTTTGAGTGTATTTAAAAGTTTTTCTTTCTACTCTATCGGAAAGTTTTCCGTCAACTTGCCCCGCTAGCCTGTCCTTGTCCCAGTGCAGGAAACTTTGGATTCCATTCATTATTAACGATAATATGTGCTCAGCTCCTCTGGAAGCCTAGTTTGGGGGTGAAAATGCCGGGGGCGAAAAGTTCGCAATTAATTGCAAACTACCAAGTCGAGTGCAGGAAAGTGATATCTCGCAGGACAAAGTCAGAAATTATTTAACGAAATGGGTCACACAATGTTAGCTAAGCTTTATTTGGGTTAACAAATTAAGACTGAGTTGGAAATGCTGGAAGCTTGTGAAATGAACAATGCAATGAATTATTCATTTTATGTCATTAGCTGAAGGCAACTTTCAAGTCGAGTGCCGAAATATGATTTCCCACAGGACGATGTTGGGAATTTATGAGTCAAATTTTGTCTTAAATTAAATGAAATACAAGAAAATTTATAAGCTGTGTTTTGTTGATTGTTAAAAAACAAACTTATCAAGTTTAAAACTCTTTCTTTTATTTTACAAAATATTTGCAAAAGTCAGTCTATCTTTTAATTAAATCTCTCAATTTAATCAAAATAAATGCCCTTTTGTGCACAAGTTTCTAACATTCCCTCCTAATATAAGCTAATAGAAAGCCTTGAAAAATATCAAAATATATTTTACACATCCATGAATTAATCCAATAATAAACTTGGCATAAACTCAACGAACAAACAAAGAAATAACTTGAAATAAAGCCAATTCCCACAATAACGAGGCAAAGTAACGCCTACGTAAAAGCACACAATGGCAAATAACATTTCTAAAATTTATTTAAATATTTGCGTACACAGAAAGTAAGCGGATTCACGGCAAATTGAATAACACAAGACAATAAGAGAAACGTTCAAGTGGAAGGAGATGATGAAGTGAAAATAACAAAATCGGCAGATAACTAATAGCAAGCAAACAGAAGGCATCAAAGGAAAAGCGAGAAAAGCAGTCGAGTCTTTGACTTTGAAGAGGGCCAAGAAAAGCCTGCGTCATGGTTTGAACTTTGGGTAAAGGAGGTAAGTTTATGGACGGGAGAATATGTTTTTTATTACTCTGTTAAAAATTTGAGCAATCATTGATGAATACATTTAAAAGCTTAATATACGCATTTGTAATTTATTGAACAAAGAAATTTGATTCACTGATTATTATCATAAATATTTATTATCCGAAATATGCACATCAAAATTGATAAATGTCGAATTATTTATGAGTCCGCTGATGCTTATTTTTTGAAATTAATTAGGGCCTCGTATTCAGATGAAATTTATGCCCCTAACCTTTTCGCATATTCCGAAAAATACACACAACGAACGAACCCAATATTCATAATTCATTCACCGACATCTCGCAGCTCCCCAAAGTACGTCATAGATATTTCATTTTCATCAGATGTATTAGTAAAACGAGAGCCGCAAACCACCCCTCAAGAGATTTAAATTTAGCCCCGGACGCCGCTGTGTACATAGGAACGATATATATATACAATTTATATAGGTATATGCCAAATTATTGTACATAATTGAGTGCGTTAAATTATTTACTTGATGGGGCGCTTTCGAGGGGGAGACTGTCGGGGTCTTAGACCTTTTAACCGCTCGTTGGGTCCTTAAAGTCCGCAAAATATAATAAAATTAAACGGCTTTAAGGCCTCGCCTCATCGGGTGACTGAAAAGTATGCTACAAATACCTCGCATAAATATTGATGTATCTTAAGGGGGTCTCGGGAGTGTGTGAGTGCGAACGTTCGTTCTGCTGTTCGTTCACCTTCTTTATACTCTTGAGACTAAAAAGGGAGAACAACAAATTGTGTCTACGAAGTAAATATTCAGAACTCTGACCCTGGAACAGGCATTGAACCATTATTTTGCGCCGCACAAGTATAAAACCGTAGAATAATTCTGCATAATGCTGCACACTAATCAGCATAATAGCATTTAAAAGGCAGCTATTAGAGTTTTGATTGGCAGATTGTGGTGTTTCATATTGTCAGGCATTGTTATGCAATCATATTTGATATATAACAGGCGCTAATTATCGATTCGCATTTAATGGGATAATACAATTTGTGGCACACACGTAAACAACCTTTTGGTCGCATGATTATTTACCAGACCCCCACATAACACAATTATCATTTTAATTGAATAAAGCATTAAGGCTGCCAGTAAATGGGAATCATTTATCTGTGACAATGGAAAAGGTGATAATTGCATAAGGTTACCCAGGCCGACAAAAACCAGAGAACTTTTTCATAATTTTGTGTAATACATAAACGTTGTTAACATTTTTAATAAGTAAAGGATTCAATATAAACTTCAATAAATTTGAAAATTACTCCATATCAATTTTTGTGGCTGAAGTTCTCGATTTATTTGCCTGTCGAAACTAATAGGTCCTCCGATGTATCCGTATTTATGGAAGCAAGAAAATTATAATAAATGTTTAATTGCTTTTAAATATATATCTGTATGTTTTACTTTATATGTATATTTTTGGGTTTATGGATTCTAATCTAGAAAATTTAAGACAAAACATAAAAGGTATACCACCTGACTTTTTGAATAGACCTTTTAAAATAACTTATTAAAAAAAATCCCTAATTCAAATATAGAAAATAAATAAGAACAAACTATTTGGAGCTGATCGGCGTACTTGTTCGGGTTTAATTAGAGCAATGACTAATGCATGAAATTTACCTATTTATTTACTATTATTTGTAGAAATTAAGATTTAAATTACAAAAATCAAGTAAATTATGCGTCTTATAATTATAATTATTATTATAATATTTAATTG
>JAEIIJ010010342.1:0-18449 GCA_018904815.1 Drosophila ogumai | reverse complement strand
TAATATTTTGATTTATTTTCTTTGGTATTATGATACGTATCATCCCGCAATTTATCCCTCGATATACATCTTCAAGTCTGAATTAATTAGTTAATAATTAACCCACTTATAGGGTAAGCCCAGTAAGCAGCTGGCATGCAGCTCCATTTAATGGGTTCATTCACACTCACCTATGGTGGACATGACGGCGTGACTGGACAGCAGACTCTCGTGCGAGCGGGAGCCCCTCAGTCCGCCGGAACCGCGCTTGGTCCGCTCCAATTTGGTCACCGACTTGGTACGCTTCAGGGGATTGGATCTGTGTGTCGTCCATGACAAAAAAAAAAAAAACATAAATCATTAGTAAATACAATAAATAACATGAGTAATTTATGGCAGGAGCTCACTTTTTGGAAAAGAAGTTTGTGAAACGCGAGGTGGTGCTGTCCGTCTGATGCTGTTTGCTGCCCAGTATGGGCGTTGTGGGAGCCGATCCGCGGCGACAGGCCTTCTCATAGGAGGTATCTGCAGAGAAAAGAGCAGGATATGGGCATTAGTAAGGATTATCTCGGGCACAGCTCATACTTGGGTAAAATATATTGTATTTGGGCATTGTTCGAGAGATCACATTGACCCGCCACTTGTTTCAGGTGATTCAGGAAGGTATTTTAATCCGCAAATGATGAATTCCCAGTTCCCAGTCATCGACGTCCATCCTCCCCCGCACTTGTACACAACCTTTTCCCTGAGTTCCCGAAACCAGCAAACACAGTTCAGTTTCGGTTTTTTTTTTTTTTTTGACTCAAGAAAACTGGTTCTTGAACCGTCGAAACAAAAGAAAGGAGCAGCTGCTCGATTGAATTTGGCCCAGCTAAGGGTAGAGCCATCACCTGCCGCAAAAAAAAAAAAAAAAAGAATAATAACAACAACAGCCGGAGACGCCGCCGCCAGTGGAGGAAACATAGAAAACTGACAGGAGCAGGGGCAGGGGCAGGTACCCCTGATCCATGATTCATCATGTGCCTCATTACCGCAGCAGCAGCAGCAAGATGATGCTCTGCACTTCAAGAAAAGTGTCTTATATTAACAGGGAATTCTATTCAAACTGCGATAAGCAGACCTGTTTTTTTTAATAATGATAAACTCTCTCTCTCTCTATAATTACTTGTAGTATATATATTTGGTTCTTATATGGTTATAAATAACAAGTCAATAATGCATGACTGGGCTTAAGACGTGCTTTTAATATATAAAAATAGACTTTGATAAATTGAATTCACTTTGAGTATACAACAAATAATAAATGAGTATGAGTATATAATTTTAGCCCAAGTCAAGCTTATTACCTATTCAAAACGGGCCACAATGCACCTCTTTTCCCTTAGTGCACACTCTTAGCTGAAGCTAACCGAAGGAATCTGGGTACCCAGAAACCAGTTTTTTACCTTCCTCCTCTCGAAAAAGCCACCAGAACGAGCACAAAAAAAAACAAAGCGACCTTGTCGAAGGCAGGCCAGGCCACCTACAATGTTGACCGGAAAAAAGGGTGAACCCAGGGAAGCCACTCTGGCTCTGACTCATCCGGAGTTAGAGCAAACATAATTTTGAACGTTTATTTTCTGTCTTTATTTTTCATAAGGAGTTGACATGCAAGGGTTGAGGTTGCCCAGTAGGGGATCTCTTCCGCTTTTCAGATGCAAACAGATACCTCGCATTCATTCATTCAGAAAACGTATAAAAAGAATAAGAAATTGTGTCATCTTGGGTTTCTTCTGTGGCATTCAAAATGTGGACAACGCACGAGTATAATATATTCCTATATAAGATCAAAACTCGTTGACGATGAGCAACTGTATCATCATCTTAATCTCGCCACCGACTGGCGTGGCGTGCAAAACAAACAAACGAGACGAGAAAAAAAATAAAAATGATGTTTAGGTATATAAATAATGAAAAAAAAAAGAAGGTGAGGAGACGAATATGGCGCATTTATACCTATTTCGTACAAGGTGGGTGTTCCACGCCCCCAGAGCTAGATATGCCAAATCTAGAATAGGCATGCCAAGCTAAGAATTTACAAAAGCACGAAAGCATAAAATCACAGAAGCAAACAGAAAGCTCTGGTGAAAAGGATTGCCATTCGTATACATAACATATAAATAAAGGGGAGAGCCAGGAAATAGATTTAATCTATATAAATGACCAGAGAAACTCTGGAAATATACCACAAGAAAACTAGAACAGCTTATCACATTTCCAAAGCATAACTTTTAAAGTCTTTAATGCTTTATTACATACAATTAAGCCTAATGATTTCCTCATAACGCATAACAATCATGATGTTCCCAAGTTCTGATTGATGGATGATGCCAGCAGAAGCAGAAGCAGCCTCCCTCATAAATTAATATGCAAGACCTATCTAATAACCCCAGTGATCGATGTGTGACCCCCCCACAGAAGAGAGTTCAACCACTGATAAAGTCTTTAATAAAGCACATACACTCGCAGATACATTCCCCGCAAACTGTTGCCTAAATTATTTAGTTAGTTTTCAACATAAAACCCATAATAGCTGAGAATACCAATTTTGGGAGCTTACTATATAGGTGGGCTGAGATATCACTTACATATAAAGCAGGGCGATGAAGTCAGACGGAGATCAGGTTGGAAGCCCTATATAGTAGTACTATTATGTGTGTTTGCAATAATAAATTTTTTATTTTTTGGCCAGATGAGATGATGATGATGACCGACCTCCGAGTTCACCGCAGAGATCATGTCATGATCATGATGATGAAACTCCACTGCCAAAAGATATTGCTCATCGCTTGACTCATAATAATTCTTTGTCTCTTTGGGGTTTATTTGATTTTTTTGTATTTTTGGGTTTCCCTAAGAGACACTTGCAATTAAAACGGCCAAGTGAAAGCGATCGGTAGTATATCGCCTCGTATCGGATGGGATTTATGGAATACCTTCTTTTCGGATCCCTCAGGCGGATGCTAACTGTGCGATAGGGTCAGCTCAATTATCGGCGCGTTAAGTAAACCAAAGACAGAGACGGAGGCCAAGACAACGCGCCATGTGTGGAGAGTGGAGAGTGGATAGTGGAAAAGAAAATGCGTACAAGACTTTCCCGTATCTCACGATCCGTCAGCGGGGCTTTGATAAATGGAACTACCACCACGATCGTGGCAGATAAATTGCTGCAGCCGTATCGCTCTTCTTCGGCTGAGAGCTATAGATAAGGAAGCGTGTCGATCAATAAACCAATTTTATACATTTGATTTTCGAACATTCTCAAAATCATAAATATGCCACATTCATTCTCCCTATCAACTGCAAACATACATATTATTTATTTTTCATTTGTATCTCTGGACTAGGAGAAGTCGCTCCTCGTTCGTTAGCTACAAAAGCAAAACCTTATCATTTTCTAAATAAAAATGCAACTGCATCGCACTGAACGCAAGGCGGCGGCAAACAACTACAAACTGACTGCGTCACAAATCTTTTCCAGATTTACAGTGAAAATAATTTAAAAAGTTTGTCCTTTAGGCCACATAAATTAAGTTGGGATTATTATGTTTCAAGAAACAGTAGATATTGTTTGAGAATGAGCAGCATTAAGCATTTGTTTTAGCTGCCAGCCAAGAAGTCTCATCAGTAACTATTTTACTGTGGTTATATAGAAATTTTAACAGTTAATATATAGATTTTAAGCAAGAAATTAATTATATTGCATGGTATTTTACCATTTTTCTCAGTAAACAAATGTCTTAAGTAAACATTTCCTATATTAAATATTATTAATTAAATACTGTTCCTAGCCAAATGAGAGATAAGTTTAAATTTTAAATAATTATTTGCAATTTATTGCATTTTTTAAAGGCACTTTTTTGTGCATTTTTGGTCATTTAGTTTTACAAACACTTTGTAAACACCAAATAAATATTTATGAAAAATTAGATTTTGTATGTGTATTTATAACAACTTTTCCTAATAGATTTTAAACTATTGAATTTCATATAAACCCCTATTTTAGAAAATTAAATGGCTTTAAATGATAAATGCTTGGCTTTAAATATCAAAACAAATTTTAAGGATTTTCCAACCGTCTTTAAACCTCAAATAAAATCTACAATTATTATCAAATTTTTATTCAGTATTTCTCAACTATATAACCAATTATTTGCAGTGCATCAGCAAATAATGCCAGCAACAAATTTGAGTTTTAAAATAAAGCCGCTTGTTTGTTTGGCATTCCCCGCTCTCTTTCTTTCCCAACGCTCTCGCTCTCTATTCCGCCCGCTTCCCAAAAACTGGTTTCTTGTGCGGGTGTGTGTGAATCATAATAAAATAACAACAATATCCAGAAGAAACAGCAACGAAATTGAAATTGTAGCCGAAGCAAGGGAGAGAATGGGGAGTAGCGACGACGACGCCGCACAGTGGGATGATCATTGCTGCAGTGTGACCATTTAAATGATTGCCAATCGAATTGGCCACACTTCCTCCGATCATAATGCCAATCTATGAGCTCTTTAACGGTACCACTGCCGCCTGCCGCCTGCCTCTCACTCGAACTCATTGAAATGCAATGAGCTTGACCATTGGGCCATCCATCCCCGCCGTTCCAAGTATAGAAAACCGATTCCGATTCACAGCGGGAATAACTCAAGAAGTCACCGTCACCGGGGCGACGTCGCCAATGGACAAAGTAGGAAAAAAAAAAAACACCAACAGCGTTCCTGGAATACAAAAATCGAAATGCAAGAGGATGCCCCGATGTACACACCAACATAGATATATCTACACACATGTATTGCCACTCAAGTAGTTGATTTTCCAATCACTTTCGGATCGGTTCATTTGGGTTCACTAGTTCTACACGGAAAGAAAATCTACAAAGAGATCTAGCTCATATCCTAAGAAACTATAATTTTATCATATATATCGATCTTCTTTTTTATAAATTAAGAACTTTATCTTTATATTCTGAGCAACTTCTGTTAGGCCCACAGTGCGATGCTTCACTGCCTTCCCGGGGCCATCAAATTGAGCTACAATTGAGCCACACAATTGGGCTACGTTCCAAAAGAATACACATACATGTACATATAAATAAATATATATATATTCTCAAATAGGTGTCGGAGTGGGAGAGGGTGGGTTCACCTCTGATCGTGTGTAAATAAAGTAGCTAGCCGGCTTGATGATGGCAAACGTCGCAAAAGAAACGCACAGGAAGGCTTAATAACGACGACGCCGCCAGTAAGTGTGAACAAAACAAAAAAAAGAGAAGGAGCCATTGTACAGCTGCGACCACTGTAATATCTACCTTTCAAAAAACCTCGAAACATCTGGCCGTAAAATACTAGCCATAAAACAGTTTGTAATTAACGAGTTAAGAGCATGGCTTTGTGTAAGAAAATGTCCCTGAAGGAAGGGTTCTTAGTAGATTTAAAAGATAACTGACATAGTAATCAGGCCTTGACTAATGTTTTTTTATTATTATATGGTATTCCCTTATAAATATATGTTATTTAGGGTTCATTAGAGGGTTGACCTTTACCAAATTGCCGATCTAACTAAATTTCAAGACCTTTTTTTTTTCAATGGAACTGTTCTTTGGCAATTCGTTTGAGAAAAAAAAGACACAATGGAACTCCTATACCTCACATTGACATAATCCCTTAAGCCATTCTTTGTGATTAGTTTCTGAAAATAAAGAAGCATAGCTATTGATTTCGCCCAATTAGTGACCAAACGAAGTTAAAGGAACCCTGTTTTATCAAGATATTTGTTTAAATTTCAAAAACGATATTTGTTTAAGAACGACACAAGGTACTACCACTTTGACCCATACTGTTTTCGTTTAGAGAAGGGGAGGAGACCTTATCTTATCGTGACCCTGGTGTAGATAGGGGAATACCAAACGCGATCGCCGTTGTTCGATATAAAAAATAAAACACAAATTTTACAAAGAACCGGGGGATCGTGTGCAATCGAGTCGAAAGTAAAGCGCTATGTATGGTATGGGGGGGATCGATCGCAAAAAGGGGTTGGTTTTGGCACAGGAAATACTTTCGTAAACCCTCTGCCTGCGCTTTGTTTCTGTTTTTTGGGGCGAAGAGACATACCAGAATGATGTCCCGCATCGTCCTCCGTCGCCGTTATAGTCCCTGTAGTGGTCTCATTTTCCGTGGCCACCGAAAGATCCGCTCCGGCCGCCAATGTAGATGCCATGTGTATGGCCAGATCCTTGATCTTGAAGCGTTCGCAGATGAGCTCCTCGCAGTGATCCGCCTGGAAGTAGCAGTTCAGCTCGTCCAGGCTCAACGGACAGACATCGTAGGTCTGATAGAAGTGTTTGCCCCAGCTGCCCTGATTGCTGCCACTGGATGAGTCTCCGCCACCAGCACAGCTGGTGGACAGGACCCCGCCCGAATTCATGTGCATTCCAACCGAATTGCCTCCTCCTCCTCCGCTGCTGGCAAACGATGACGAAGTGCCCGCTATCGATCCTCCCTGGCTCGGTTTCAGCAAACTATTGCTTCTGGCCACCTTGGTGGAGTTGGCCCGTCGTATGAAGCTCAGGGACTTCTTGGGCGGAGAGCATATAACCGGGGTGGCTGGGTCCGCCTGCAGTTTGGGCGTGGACTTGAGCAGGAATAGATTTTTGGGCGGAAAACTGTGCGTCAGAATGGAGGTGGCCGAGCAGCTGGTTTGCAGTTTATATGGCGACGATGAGACGGCGCCACCGGCACCGGAAATGTGTGTGGTGGTGCTGCCGCCAAACAGCTGGCGGTGCTGCTGATGCAAGTGATGTTGCTGCTGCTGTTGCAGTTTTTCCTGCTTTTCCCGCTTCTTTTCGAGCTCATCCAGAGCGGCGGCCTCGCGTAAAACAACTGACGGCGATAGGTTTTGCGGCAGGGTCTTTGATTTCGCACGGAGCGTAATCAGCGTCGTCGTCGTAGTCGTTGTCGTCGTTGCCGACGACGACGTCGTCGCCGTCGATGAGGTATTGTTGATATTGATATTGTTATTAATATTATTATTATTATTATTGTTTGCCAAACCCCGTTCTACGGTGGGCAGCGGCACGGCCAGTATGTTTGTCCGCGATCGCGACTTCATCAGCTTGATGGGTGTCGAGGTGTTGGTCTGCATGCGACTGATCTCTGAGTCATCGTCGTAGTCGGCGGCAGCGCCAGCGGTATTAGTGACTTCCGCCTGCGACAAGGCCTGCATCTTGGGCGGCGTGGCCAGGACAATGTCATTCTCTTCATTAAAATGACTCCTTGGAGCAGCTCCAGCTGCAGCAGGAGTTGGGCCCGAAGCTAGTGCCGGGCCAGTAGCAGCAGCAGCAGACGAATCCGAATCGCTGGGCTTGAAGATACTCACGTTGAGGACTATGCCATACCGCTTGAGCTTCGATGGCGAGGCAGCATTACTGGTGTTGAGGGACTTGAGCAGTAGCTCCCGGTGGCGCGCCTCCGTGGAGCTCTCCTCATCCTCATCGGTATCGGAATATTGGGCATTCGTTTCGCTGCCACTGATGCTCCAGTTGAAGCCGCAGGGTGGCGACATCTTGGCCGGCGTTGCACCTTTCCGCTCGAACAGAGCACTCACCTTGGCCACGCCGCTCTTTACCGAACTGGACTTGCGCAGGCTATAGCTTTTGGTCGATTTAGTTTCGGAATTGGTCAGGGAATTGGTTAGGGAATTTGTGGTGCTGCTCAGGCTAGAGTTACTGCCCGATTTTTGGTGGTGCTGCTGGTGCTGGTGCTCCTCCTCGTCGTCTTCAATCACCAAAGGCACATAGAATGTGGAGCGGCGACGTTGCGATTTTTCTTCCGGTGTAGCCACCACCACTACGGCCTGCGTCTCGCTCTGCTCAGCAGGGTTAGCTGTTGTTATGTCTGCTACTGTATTTACCGCTGTTGTTGTTCCTGCTGCTGCTGTGCTTGCCTGCAACATTTTGTGCTCGTTTTCGTTGGTTTTTATTTACCCAACATCCTAGCTACATAGTTGGTTTAAATGTCTCTCAGTGTAGTGCATATACACATACTCCAAAGAGGAGTA
This sequence comes from Drosophila ogumai, assembly GCA_018904815.1. NCBI lineage: Eukaryota > Metazoa > Arthropoda > Insecta > Diptera > Drosophilidae > Drosophila > Drosophila ogumai. Next base: position 10,382 of record JAEIIJ010010342.1, on the reverse strand, counting down.
GAAAGAGAGAGACAGAGAGTGCGATGCTTCTCCTTCTCCTCTCCTTTTTGCTGACACTGCTGCTTCTTCTTATTCTGCTGCTGCTGCTGACTCTTCTTCTCGAATTGTATTTATTTTCCTTCTTCTTGTATTACTTTACTGTTGTTGTTGTTATTTTTTTTTGTGTGCGTTTGTCGCTTGGCTTATAAAAATTATGCGCTCAAGTGCATTTCCGCGTTTTTTTTCTCCTCTCCACTCTCTTTGTATATCTGCAGTTTTTTTTCGCTTCACGCGCCCGTTGTTGTTATTTTATCGCCGTTTCGCATCACATTGTCGCTTGGTTAAGTTTTTCTTTATTTATTTCTTTTTTGTTTAGTTTTCGGTTTTTAGTTGCAGCTACTCCACACACACAATCACACTTGCCGCACCGCGCACGCGAGGGAGGGAGACGGCTGCACTAATACATACGCACGCCACAGATGCTGGTCAAACGCATTTTTTTGTGTGTGCAGGAATGCGTTTTTTTTTCGTTGATGGTGTTGCAGGGGAAGGGTAGAAATCTTTTGATCTCCCCTTAGTTAAAACACTTTAACAAAATTTAACAGTTACTAAACAAACAAACAAAAAAAAAGTGGAGTACAGGATAACAAACAAGAAGAAGGCAATTTATCCGAAATTTACAATTAAATAAAAAGCGACGCGAGAGCGCGTTCTCGTCGTTTTCCCGTTTCGATCCCGATAACGATTAACCCAAAGCGATTGCACACCGCCACAGCTCTTCTTCGATAGTTTCAGTTTGAAATCGACCACAATCGGTGGTTTAAAACTTCGCTAAGAACCTAGTGCAGCTTCTTTGGTAAATTTTATAAATAAACAATTTGCGAATACAGTGAACTACGAAAAACACGCACTTGGACACTTAAGTGACAACTAATTCTGTGTTTAAAAAACTGTGGTTGCCACAAAAAAAACCGGTTTAAAATCAAGCATAGCAAAATACACTAAAAATTACCTAAGCCACGATCGACTCGATTGCTGACTCAGCTCGATTTTAGCCGAGGCTCAAACCATAAACAAATGTGAAGAGAGAGACAAAAGGAGAGAGTGTAAGAAATGGAGCCACATAGACTTCAAATACCCTAACACAAATGTTAATCTTCTATCAACTATTTACAGAGAACGCTATAATCGCAAACATTTCGTTGGTCTCTTTTCTTTTGTTTTTAATCTCCTCAGGAGAAAGCAATTGAAAAGTGTCCCGCTGTGCGAGTTTGCCCTACAATGTCAATTGCAGACGCCCCTACCGGACCGCACGCAGCGATCGCCATTAGCCATATGCCACGAACCTATACATCCCATGCTGTGTCCAATATGCCCGACTTGCTGGCGTAGCGCAGCGTAGTGTAAGAAATTCAATTGAAAGCCGACAGCAGCAAAAAAAAAAATAATAATAAAAGAAAAGCGGAGACGAAAAAGCAAAAGCAACATAAGGGCGTGAGTGGCAATGTGCCTCGTAATTGATCTAATTGAGAGCAGGTATAGGTACATATACCGGTGGCTGTGTGTGTGTATGTGCGTGCGTTTTATGTAAATAAGCCAAGCACACGCCAGAGGTCAAAATAATAGGAGTTATTTTTCAAAAGCATTACAGGGACTATGAATAATTTACTTATACTTATTAATATATGGATGTATTTAGAAAATTTTAATTACTTGAGTTCTTAAATATACAAATTAAATTTCGTTAATGACGCCTGAACAATTAAGTAACAAGCTTAAACTAATACATTTCGCTGTCTTAAAAACTAATTTTTAAAAGACTAAGATGTATTATTCTTCTGCCCGCAACTGTGAAAACTGTAGGTGCCACACTTGGGCAGCCGGGCAAACGCATAATACAAATTAAAGGGAACCCCACACCATTCCCTATTCCATACACTCCTTCCCCCACTTCCTAATTCCCTCTCGTAACGCTCGTTCGCTCTTCACCTCCAGTTTATTTTATTATTATTCTTTTTTTTCACTGCGGAAGTGCGTGACTATGGGGTTTTATGCGACACGTTCGCCTCCTTCGCCTTGGCGAAACGAAAGACTTCCAATTTCCATTTTCATTTCCATTTGCAGCTACCTTTAAGGCAGGGCACAATGAACTGTTGGAACGGGCGAGGCACCGAGTGCGGGGGCCGGGGGTTAACAACTAATAACACCCCCTATTATTTTCAACCCCCTTTGATCGTTATATGAGCCACATCCTGCCTCTTGAAATACCGTTACTGTAAAGGGTATTTTTCCGTCCACCAGCAGCTCAATAAGTCACACTGCTTATAGTACTTTTTTTGAGTGGAATATGTTGAATATTTAAATATATTATATTTTTAATATATAACGAGACTAATATTGTAACTATATTCTTAATTCAAATAAAAGCTTATTTTATTTATGTCAAACCAAAAATTAACATTAATTCTCTTCCAGCATAAAGGTGATTTCTCTACACAACTCTACACAAGTAAACATTGCCATGCGAATGCAAAAAAAATGCAGCATGCTTTTCGGCTTGCACAAAATTACCCACATATCATGTAAATATCTAACCTGTTACCCTAGAGATATAATTATTTTTTATTTTTAATAAAGCGATATGTCTGACAGTCCTAAGAACTTGAGTAATGATATTTAATTACGGCTGATGTTCATAAATATTTATTTATATTTATTTCATTAAATGGAAAAAATTTACACTTGCGCATTTTGAAAACTTGTTTAGAGTTTAGAGAAATCTAAATGAAGCCAAGCCCATTAGACAAGTTGTCAAATCAATTACTTGCAACTGTTATTTATAAATATTAATGAAACGATTAATTAAGCGGCAGACAGCTGTATGTCAGGCTCTTGATTGATACATAATTTATTTAGATCAGACGGGTTCCATTTCAGGAATTTGCAAGATTTCAAAAAGTTTGTGTTACAGTTATCTGCACATTGTAAACATTTGAGGGAAATAAAAATGATTTTTATTGGGTTTTGCCTAGTAACGAAAATAATAGCAATCTAAACATTAGCTGAATCTTTATAGTTCTTTCCATAAAAAGATGATTGTCAAATGAAAATATATATAATATATAAATAAATGTACATATATAAATGTTTTGAAAATACAATGAAATGAAATCGTTGCCATTAATCATTCATTCTTAAAAACTATAAAATATATAATGACTTTTTGCAATAACAAATTATAAATATGAATAACTATTTTATTTCTTTTTAAAAAATATTTCATAATTTATAATTTTAAATCATTTTTTAAGTTTTTAAATTCCTAAAAAGCCTGCTAGTTAAATTTGTGGTTCCTGTTTACCATATTTTTTTTGAGTTTATACTTTTTTGTTTAAAAAATTATAAAATTTAAGAAATATTCCTTTTTTTTTTGTGAACTTATAAAAATATTCATTGAACATTTATAAATATATACTAAAATATAAAATAATTTTTTTTTTAAAGTTTGCTTCTTAAATTTGGGTTTGAGCTTATATTCAAAAATATTCACCAAAGATTATAGATAAAAACATAACCCTGAATGAATTAAATATTTCTTGAGTTTAAAAAGTGAATGAAACAAGCAGTTCCTTTGATCCCCCAAAAAAAAAAGTCTGGAAACTCGAACAGCTCACTGAGTTATGTCACTGGTCCATCATCAACATTTATGACATATTAAATTATAATATATGTACACTTGCTGATAAGTTCTGACCGATACGAATCGCATTCGCGCTGAGCCGGCAGAAAGTGTCGCAGCATTTGTGGGTTTCTAGGTCTCTCTTTCAGCTTTTTAGCGCCACAGACAATATATACATACTATATATATATATGGAAATCGGGGGAAACAATGTCGCGACATTGAGATACGGATACGCGAGTCGGAATGCCCGATGAGTAAGTGATGGGTGATGGGTGATGGCTGACTATTATATAGTAGTGTCAACTGAAAGGGAGTATATATATAGGTAGATATAGAGCGCCACAATCGGGCACTCTGTGCCTTGTGGGGTTACCTTCGTTCAGAGATGTGTCGTTCAGCGCCGTATCGAAATGTATGCGCGGCAGTGTCTTCGACTTGTACTCACCTGCAATGGAAACGGAAAGGAAAATGGAAAAGTTGTGTTAAATGCAAATCGACAAAGGCTTTGTGTGTAATACATGAACACAACAAACACTAGGAGATGTTGTTGGTTTTGCAAAAAAACAAAAACAAAACTCGACCCATTTACATGGCTTGACCTTTGAGTGTGGCTGACCGAACGAGAACCCCCCCGACCTACAGCTTGTTATGAATTCGTTTCAATTAATGCAAAATATGAAATGGTGGCGCAAGATACAAAGATACAATTGCTACACTTGGCAAACATTTTAGGTGAAAAGTAAATTTCAATTATTTTGATTTCGATTTTTCAGTTATACTTATATATTTTTAAGAGAAAATTAACAGGGACTGTAAATTATGATGATCGCAAAAATTTTTTGAATGAAAAATTCTAAAACTTAGAATCAACTTAGACTAAAAAGGATAATATCCTGGAAATTCTTGTTGGATAATCTATCCATTTTCGGCATTATTATATGTTAATTTTGTATGATATTCATGAATAATAATGATCACAACTGAGTAATATTAAATAAATTAATGAAAATCATTATTTTTGAACAAAAAATAAAATATAAAAAAAAAATAATAAAAATGATATATATTTTATAACTGTTAAGAAATAAAAAATAAATCAAATAATAATTAAGATTATGCTCTTAAAACTTGCAACTTTAACACTTTCCTAGCTAGTAATATAGTAATTTTTTAGCTAGGAAATGTTAGATAATTCCGTTTTTTTCCAGTGTAGACACCACAATGATATGGGGCAAACTCATAAATTGAGCAATTGTTGTAGGTGACCCAGGAGAGCTTGAAGTCTGGTCTGCCTTGGAGTCTGCGTCTGGGAACCGATTCCCCCAGCTAAAGCCATTATGCTTATTATTCCGTTGACACTTTCCTCGACACTGTTGCATTATCTGCCTGCCGCGGGGGTCATCATTCGTAACTGTGCAAACACAACTGTAAATTATGCCGCCGCACAATTGACTTCAAAGCCAACTGACCGAACGAAGTGACGATCTCCCAACCAACCAATCCAGCAAGCCAAGCGATCCAAGATCCAACCAATCCCCGCGTGGCGATGATAATGGTGAATTCTCGATGATGTCACATCCGTCATCCAAGTACAATGAGTACTCTGATGACAGATGAACGAAGAGATGAAAGAACTTTCAGACACAACTTGAGGGTAACCGATGAAATCATGGCAACTTTAGTACTTGCAAAGTTCTTCTTTGGATTAATATTTTAGAATTCCAGATTTCATGGAGGTTTTTTTTGTATTCTATTCAACAGTCGTAAAAATAATTTTCTAAATTTAAGAAAAATCTGAATTTATATATTCTATTCTACACGAATAAAATATTTTTCTAAATGTAAGAAACATAGCCTAAAAAACTCACAGTAAAACTAAGAACATTTTTCTAGAATGAGGAAAATGTTTCCATGAATTCCCAAAATAAATAAATAATCAACAAATAATAATTTTTAGCATTAATTTTTTAAGTGAATTACTTTGCTTAGTTAATTTCTTAATATAAGGGTTAAAGTGTACTTATTTTGCTGGTCAAGTTTTTATGAAAACCATGGCGAATAAAATGTATGGTGCAAAAAACCTGATACGTGTGCACATATAATTCCCAACTGGTTCTAGCCTTGGGCCTTGGCCTTGGGTTTGTACAGATGCGAGCACATGTGTTCATGTGGGTGTGTACTTACTCCTGCCCGCTGTCTCCAACGTAGATGCACCCGAACCTGTTCCAGACACTCGCTCCTGGTCTCCCAATCCCGATACCGATCCCTTGATCAGTTGCAGTTGCTCCTGCAGTGGATGTGCTGTGGCCTGCTGTTGTTGCAAGTGATGATGCTGCTGCAGCAGCTGCAACTGCTGGACATCGCAGTGCACTTCGTGTATGGGTGGAGTGGGTGCATCATCCCGCTCACCTCGAAGGCAGGAGGCCAGGCCTCGACCACGGGGCATGGTGCTGCGCCGCAGTGCTGTTGTCGTCGGTGGCTCCATGACTCTAGACTGGGTATGCTGATTCTGGGCAGGATTCGGCTGGACATTTTGGCGGGAGTGGGAGTGGGACTGCGGTGTGGAGCGGGGCATGGAGTGCATCTTCTCGGAGGATGAGGGCGTCGTTGTCGTCTGCATATGCACCTCGTCGTTAATTGCACGCAAAGCACCGCAGTTCATTGTTGATTTGGTAAGCTGTGTTTGTAGTTTTTGTAGTTTTGTATTTTTGTTGTGTATTTTTTTGGTATCCTTTTGGAAGTTTGCTCTTTTTGTTTTTGGTTTAAGTTGCCTCAATTTGTATTTATTTTATTATTATAATTATTAGTTGGTTTTTGGATGTGTTTTTTGTTCAGTTTTTCTTTAGTTTTGACATTGTCTCTTTCTGTCGAGAAAATTATTTTAAATTAATTTCAAAACACTTCTTGTTGTTGTTGCAAAGTTTTGACTGGCCTTGGCTTTTGATATTTGTTTTTTAACAGAGGTCTTTTGATATTTAAAAGTATTGTTCTTTGGTTTATTTTAATATTTATAGTTAAAGCGTGTATTTTTTGTATGATAAAGTCTTATTTTTATATATTATTTATTTTAAAAATATTTAATTCATTTATTTTGTTATAAAGTCGAAATTTTAGATTTGTTTACGTTTTCATACCCGTTTCTATATGATTTATTTTAAATGAAATTTAATTTATTTATGAAATTTAAACGTTTTCGGATTGTTTTGTTTAAACCAATAATCATTTTAATTAAAAATTCTTTCGTATTAATTATTAAAAATTGTTTTGTTTGTTTGTGAAGCTTGCCTCCATATTTATTGATCCTTTCTTTACAAGTAGAAAGGGCGATCTTTATTTTATTAATTATATTATATATATTTTTAATATTTTCCTTGATATAATATGATTTTGAAACATGTACATATATTAATAATTAACCTTAATGAAAACAAAAATGATTAACTTTTAGACTAACTATCTATGTATATGCTACGATCCTAACCGTCCTACGATCAGGATATTTCCCATAGTATTCTTTGAAATATTAACTATCTGTACAATGTGATCTTGTGTAAGTAGGGCTGTTTTTGTTTCTGTTTTTTTTTTTTTTTTGTATTTTTTCTATTTTTTTGGCTGACACCATCTGACATCGGTTTCGCTTGCCTGCGTCGGCGGCAATTAAGATTTATGGTCATGGCGTGTTGGTTGGCCCTCTAAGCGAGTTTTCCTGCCTTTTGCACCACCAAAAAAATTAATATATATGTATATATATATACAAAAATTATACATGAATAATCCAAAGGCTCGACGACTTGAAAATTGTTTTGGCTAATTTGTCCAAGTGGTTTTTCGTTCGTTTCACCTTAATTGTTTTGAATTTTTCGTTCTTTTGCACACGCGCGACTGCGCAGCACACACTTGTAGGGGGAAAACATAAATAATACACACACACACACAGACACACTCCTTCTTCATTATTTTGGCATAAATTTTCCTTTTAACTTGTACAATTTTACGCTCGTTGGCTTTTGGTGCAACGGAATCGAAACGAAATGAAACAGAAACGGAACGGAATGAAAATGACAAAGGAAATATAATGGAAGTGGAATGAAAATGCTAGGCATAATAAATGGAATGAAATGAAAATGAAATGTTTTGTTTGAAAGCAGCAGCTGTGGGTGTTTTTCCTCTATTGCGGGGGTGGCAATTTTCCACCTGCGATCGAATTGGAGAGGAAAAATAGAGAAATCGCCCCCGAGAGAAAGAGAGTGAATATATTAATAAAAAAAACACATTTAACGTTAAAAGAATTTCTATGATAATGAAGTTTATACAAAGAATTCTTCAAGTTTTATACTGATACCACACTTTACACTTACAGAAAAGAGAGATTACATTGAATATTCATTAAGAAAATTGTAAACCAAACTTTAAAGCAAAACATAGTATTCACTGTTTTAAAATGTATTTATTGTTGTTCATTTTCCTGCCAAAAGCAACAAAAAAAACGTTGTATTTACTTAAGAACCCAACTCAATGCAACCCTACCCCCCAAGAACCTCCATTTGGCTTTGAGTTTTCCATTTAACCATCAAAGTTTCACTTATTGCACATCGCTCAATCGTTTAATGGGAGAAGGCCAATTAAATGGCTAACATAATGTATGCAATCAGCCCAAGGCGTTAAAAAAATCTTAAATGATTGGCGGCAGCGGCTTTCTCCTTGCAAGATTACCCCCCTCCCCCCCACACTTTTCCTTCTACCTCTGGAAAAACGTCAGAAAAATGTGGGTTTTGTGGTGAGTGCGTTTGAGTGCGAATTCTAGGCCTCAATTTTGTGGTTTGCTGATTTTCCTATAGCGTGCGTTTTTGCTTTGTTTTGTTTTTGTTATATTTAATTTTGTTGTTGTAGCTTTTATTGCTATTCAAATAATTTTCCATATTATTATTGTATTTATTGTGCCGCTTTCAATTGCTGTGCTGCTGCGTGTGCCCGAAAGGAAAACGGGGTCTCTGCCATCATAATTTTCTAGTTACATTTTTTGTGTGCGTGCTGCTCTGGTGATAAACATAAATTTCGCCAGATCGCAGACAAACATGAGAGAGAGATACTTTTTTTTTTACTTTCTCCAACAGAAGCGGTAGACAGAGACACGCAGTGGCAGCCACAGCAGCTTTTCTCAAGCTATCTTGCTCTTAGTGATCCTATGCTCAGTGCAGGATATTAATCAATCAAGGCTTAGCTTAATTTTAATTATTTATTATTATATTATAGAAATATTAAAACAAATAATAACGAATAAATCCAATTAAGGTTAGAGTTATTTTGAGTTACTTTATATGTCTCTAAATAACTTTAAAAATTAAAAAAAAACTACTCTTTGTGAAAATTTATATTTACTTTATTTCTAAAAAAACATATAATGTCTATTAAAAGAATTTAGGTTTATTTGTAGCATAAGTAGAATTTACTTTATGGTTACGCATGATCTTATAACCTTAATTCTTTCAAATTAAAATATATAGAAATGCATAGATTATATATCTTAAAAACCATACACTTTAGAATCTAAAGTTTAGATAACTCAAAGTTCTTAACACTTTTTTTAGAGCATAGTTGCCCACACAGTTAACCCACTTTCCTTAAATAGTATTTGAAAAATTCCTATAAGCCCAACATATTTTCTCTCTGTGTATCCATCATGTTTATCTCTTACATTTCATTTAATTTCTCTCTCTCTCTCTGGTTATTCTAGCGAGACGCCTACACCTGTAAGCCTTTAGAGCTCAAACCTCTCTCTTGGCTTCCTACCAATTCTCCATTTAAACGGAAGTGCAAGCCAATGGCCAGAAGTGCCCAGAATTCGATATGCTGTGCATGCTACTATATATGCTATATGGTCACATGACTCCGCTGATGTTTTTATATGGGAAAAAGAGAAAAACTCCAAACAAAAGCGGCAACTGCAACGGATGCGCCATATAAAGGCAGCATGCAACGCTTCCAGCTGAAAGCTTGCTTTTTTTTAACATATACATATGTACATATATATTTTATATATATATATATATTTGTGTATGTCTGGTTTGTGTTGTTGTTGCTGTTTAATGCAGGCTGCTACAACAGCAACGTAAACAGAAGGCGTTGGCGTCACATTGTGTTTGCTTCAATTTCCCTGTTGTTTCCTTTCTTCTCTTATTTTTCTTGTTTTTATTAAAAAATAACAATTTTTTTGAGTCGCATAATGAATAATTTGGCAGAGATGAATGCATTTTTGCACGTCGTCGTCAAGGGAGCATCGATGACGATGGAAATAAGACACAAACAATGACAATTCCAATCACAGACTTTGCCCAGACTCAACTGCTTAAAAATGCATACATATATGCACATAAATATATATATATATACATATATGTATTTAATTTGCCGGTTTTTAACATATTTTCATCAACTTCGAGACATGATCATTAATAATTATTTTAGAATTTCAGTTTCAGTTTGATAGAAATTGTTTAAATCAAGTTTTTATAATGGAATTTTATCGATATATCAATTTTAAAGTTACGATATTTGTTGCAATCATCGTATATTCTGTTAAATAAATTTTGACTAATTTCAGTTTTGGATATTTTTTGAAACTTTTGATGTTTTATTATTAAGTGCGATATGTGAAACTTTCTATATATCAAACTTGACGATATAATCGTTTTTTTTTTATTTGAAATTTTGATTTAACGTT
>JAEIIJ010010329.1:0-20591 GCA_018904815.1 Drosophila ogumai | reverse complement strand
CTAACACAGAACCGCTTTCCGAATTGAAATTAATGCATTTTTGGCTTAGTTATGATAGATAACCTGAAAGGGTATACAAGCTTCGGCTGGCCAAAGTTAGTTTTCTCTCTTGTTATAAATTTTTAAAATTATTTTCGACTTCATTTAATGCCCTTTCCGACTAGTATCCACTTTTATTTGAAATATCATTTAATCAGCGAAAAGTTCATAAAGTAACGATCGCCCAGGAAACTGGCAGATGGTCTTACGAATCTCTGACAGAGCCAAAGCCCGGCGGATGGGCTTCTTTCTCTTTGGATTTTGGACTCTTATCACCATCAAAAGCCGAAGGCCCTTCAGAGCGAAAGGAAGGCAGCCATCAACTGGCGAGTCGAGGAAGTAAAAGCGCAAATAATTGCGAGCGACCAAAACTGAATGAAAACAAAATCGTTGGATTTTGTATAGACGGATATGTAGACATGTACCTACCTGGGTAAGGCTGCTGCATGGAGATATTTTTGTAAATTTGTAATGACAAAGGCAAAGCGTCGGACAACAGATGCGGCGGTTAAATATTGCCACTTAAGTTGCATGTTGCTAGTAGATGTTGCTGTTTCTAGTCACCAGTTTCTGCGGCGACTGACTGGTCACAAGATGCAACAGCCAGGAAGTCCAAACTTGCAGCAGTGAAGTAACCTGGCCAGGAGGGAAGAGGGTCACCAAATGACCAGCCTGCGGCATTTATTTTCTCGTCAATACTCTACCAAAGAGTTGTCTCACTCATTGGCATGGCTTAATTATTATATGATCGAGGGTATTTGGGAGTTCGGTTTTGCTACAGCAGAAGGAGTAGATTCCTTTGCAGGTTACTTTCCAGTTTTATTTCGGGTTTTTGCCTGTCTGGAAAGTCTTTGAATGGATCATGGTGAGGCTGGAGCTGAGACTGAGACTGAGACTGAGGTCGGGGTTGCTGGCAATAACGATGACGATGACGATGATGATGATGCCACAAAGTCGCAGAAAGAGAGTCTTGGCCCAAGAAATGCAAATGAAAGCGAAATCGAGTCACGCGAAGGCTGTTGCGGGAGGAAAACTTGATCTCTCGACTGCGGAGGGAAGGGGGGGGGGGGGGAAGCTCTTTTATGACTCAACTTTTTGTGTGGAAGAAGAAACCGAAAACCGAAAACCAAAAACCGGGGGCTATATCGGACATTGCGGCAAGTGTGTTGACACTGTTCTACTCACAGTTTGGCCCACTCATGAATATTGGCCGGCTCTGTGGCCCAGAAAATCAGCTATGACACTCACCTCAGATTATGTTGAGTAATGTGCGTGGGAAATTGCTTGGGAAATAGCTTGGGAAATTATGAATTATGTGAAGGCCATGGAAAGGGCTGTTTTTTAATTAATTCTATACTTTGAAAGGCAAAGAAAGCATGCTCAGATTAACAGGTATTAAGGGGAGGATTTGTAATTAAATTAAAATAAAATAAGTAAACAATCAATGAGTACATTTATTCTCAAAGAATATAACCCTATTTAAATTCTTAATTAATTCCACAAAAAAAGACTATTAAGTATAAGACATATTTTGGCTACCTACCTTAAATTTTTTTTTTTTTTTTATTAAAATAAAAAGGAAAAATGAGAAAATTAGTTAAGGTTTACTTTGGAATTACCCAAAATATTTTATAACAAAATATATTTATATTAGTTTAATTTTACTTACTTACCGCCTTTTCTTTTAAGCTTAGTCTTCTTCATTTACAATACTATTAAGTACTTGAAAGCCTGCCATTGCTGACATTTAATTTTCATAAACATTTCCTGACTGGCTGCCACTTGACTTGAGCCATTAGGCGTTCAAGGCTTCGCTCGGCGAACTGCGCACTCCGAACTCCAACCTGCGGAGATCCTCGATCTCCAAGGGTGCCCAGTATCGATGTGAAAACGTTGCCAAACTGGTCGCGAGAGGGAATCTCGTGGAATGGAACTCTCTCCGCCGCCTCGTGGACCCTTTTGGGGCCGAGCACTTGCTCATTTGTTTTTTTTTTTTTAACATTTACGAAATTTCTTCACTTTCTGTTTCGCTGGAGATTGGGTTTGGGTTTGGGTTTGGGCTTGGGTTTGGGCTGGGGATTCCGATTCGAACTACGACTCGGACCCAGACTCCGATTCGGTTTTGGATTGGGGATTCGGTTTGGGTTTCGGTTTCGGATTCGAACTCGGCGCATCTGCGGCTGCGCGGCCGTTCGGCGGCAGCGACGCCGGCGCCGAGTATTACCTATATGAGCTCGCGTTATCATCCGAGCGGCAGCATTTTCATTCCGCGAGCGACGAGCAGCGGACGTCGCGAGATCCGAATCAGAACCGAAAACAGAGGCGCCTCCGTCCCGCCCGAACCGAATCCGAACCGCAAAATAACCGCTGCGCGAATATTTATTTGTATATTTTTTGTCTTTGTGTGTCCTGTGTTTTCTTGCAAACCACCACGCATTTTTTTCGAGTGCTCTGTGTGCCGAGGATAACGAAATATAAACACCAGCTGCTGGCATGGTAAAGAAATGCTTCCTAATTGGACTCGAGTGCAAAAAGGATTATTACAGAGGAAACTCAAACACAAAGGCCAATTAGGCGGCAAAAAAAAAATCAGGAAAATCCCCACGAAACATAGATGGATGGGACTTTCCGAGTTGGGAATAAATAACCCCCCCAAAGGAGACGGTTTTGAAAAGGATATAGAAGGTTTAATGGGAGTTTGGGCCTGGAACTAGGATATTAATGATTAAATCCTGTGTCATTCCTTTGACTAAAAAGAGTAAAATGACTGGCCAAGAAAATTCAAGTAAATTCGTTGTTGGTTACATACCTCAATTTTTAGATTTCCCTCGGAAAGCCACGCCTGCGCCTTAACCCCATGACCTTGGGCTACAACCGACCCCCCCCCAAACTAATTGATGAGGGTTTTTCCCGGGGCTCCTAATGAAAATTGATGCAGGACCTCTGAAATGTACAGGAATCCGGCCCCGGATTATTCATTTGTCGAAGCCAGGGCTCGGGCTTTGTCTGCAGATTTAATTTATTCATTATCGAAATTGATTCATAAATAATTTCGCCTTCTGAGGGGGAAATTTAATTAACGCAGATTACGATTCCCGACTTTTGGGCCCGGTCTTTGGAGCCAGCTGTGGCTAAAACTTTGCCGCTCGCAGGGATATGTCTCCCCGGGCAACCCTTTGACCCAGTCCAGAGTCCGGAGCACCTTCCTGGCCTTTGTGTTGTTCATCTTCGAATTAAATTTGCGTTTTCTTGGCAAGAGAGAGAGAGACAGGGCGGAGAGAGTGAAAGTTTCGCCGGCCATTTGTATGTTTATATGTTTATTTGTTTTTCTGCCGCCGCCGCTCATTTGTTTGCCGCTGCCGCTGTCTGCCATTGCTGTCAATTGTTTAGCATCAATAACAAATATTTGTGGCCTATGCTAATGAACAGAAATCGAACGCCAGCCGGTCCAAGTCGAAGAAAGCGGCCCTCAGCGTGAACTGTGACCGGTAACAGGGGACTGGCAGCCAGCATCGAACTACTAAGTTCAGTATTACAACATAAAGTCATGGTCATTTATTTCAAACCAAAAACCCTTCTACATAAACCCATAAATCTGATAAAGATACTGATAAAAAGGTTATAAAACCAAGTGCAATACCATTGCTATTATCTTGGGCACAACTGTTCAAAGATTGAGCCAGTGCTGGCCACATCCGGGTCACTTCACACGGTTCACTGAGACAATGGGGCACAGAGGCAGCCGCCCAAGCCCGCACCTTTTAATTGTTTGCCATTTCTTTTATAATGTATTTTCATTATGCGGCGCATAATTTCACTGCCAACATTTGTGACACCTACTCATCCCCGCTCCCGAGATGCGTGGAGCGTTGCCTTAAAGATACAAAGATACAAAGATACATATAGACACGGCGCGAAGAAGTGAAAGTTAACTTTTCGGCTCTGCCCTCCCTAGTCTCCCCCAGCTGCCTCTGCCGGTGCTTCTTCTCCAGGGCCGCTTATGACATTTTAACGCCGTTGCCGCTGGCCAAAAATCAAAGAAAAAAAAGAGTAGTAGTAACATCTTTTGCGGGCCATTGTAATGCCAGTATTCAATGCGCATCGCCTGGCCAATGAGCTGCACTTTTCCACTTTTTCATTTGAAAAGATCCCCCGATAGCCACCGTTGCGCAATGGGGGAAAGACCTGAAGATGGGTGTAAACATGGTCAAGAGACACAATAACTGAAAGCAGATAAATGGTGGGGCTTAAAGGGGTTCTGTGCAAGGGGGAAATTAAAATAAAATATTAATATAATATATTTTTATAGCATTAAAATATATATTCCCTGTTTCTAAATTCTATATATTTCCTTACAAGGCAGGGCTTATTATCCGCTGATTAAATCAAGCTAAAACCCAACAAAATATTGGCTTAAATACCATAATTTCTCATCTCATATCGAAAATCTACCTTCACCTCTTGCCTCACACCGATCACTTTCGTTACGTAAGGGCATTCCGACTTCGTCGTCACCTTCTGCGGTCGCTGATTGCTGTGCCCGGAATTTTGAAAGAAGCGCCAGCTGATATGCTTTCGGCCACTCTCGAGTGGCTTATTTGTTGTTAAACAAACTCGTAAAGCCAATTAAACTGCTTTCTGTGGCTTTGTTTTGGCCATTCAGTCTGTATTTCGCCGGCACGAATCGCCGACTGACTGGCTTACTGAATTATTGATGATCATGACGAGCCGGAGCCGTAGCGGTGACATCCATTCCGTCCACGATGGCTGGCCATGTCGGCGGCCATGTATATCATCGAAGTGCCCGATGACGATGATGGCTAATGACGTCTGCAACGCTGGCCGGGTTATGCTTTAATTAGAGCGTAATACTGGTACGCAGCGTGCCAATTACGCCACGCAAGAGGCCGGGTCTCTTAATGGCTCTATTTGCGGCCCAAATTGGCAAACATGCAATCACTTCGGACATCTTATTTATTTAATAAAATAATGCGAAATTTGTTGGCTAATATTATGGGTTTCATTTATATTTGTAGAATAAATATGAGGGAGTCGTTGATTAAAGGTTGTAAAAGTTAAAACAAAAATATTTAAAAAATTTTGTCAATTAAGTAATGATACCTGAGTTTATGGAAAACAATCTTGAAGCTAAAGATTCAACCTGACTTTGTTTAACATCTCAAATTATTACCTTTCAAGGGAACCCAATTATTTATCTTAACTGAACTTTCAAGGCTTCCCTGCATAATTTCTTAATCAAAATTAATGTTTACGAGTTGAGTAACACTTAAATGCTTGTCTCAGCCCCGATTAACGATTATTTAAGCCGTGAGTTTGCTGTTTAGTGTTGGCCAGGCCAGAAAATTGAGGCTGCCGGGTTGGAAGTTGGCAAATTAGCGCAGATTATGGCCGCACACACGCACTGGCAGTGGTTGAAAACGACACCTGACAAAGCCAACGAATAAACCGAGGACCTTTGACCCGTGATCCGGCCCGGCATCGCCTTGACAGGCTGACAAGTTGCCGGCGGTCAGAAAAAGGTCACCGAGACAGCTGACAAATGAAGGGCGGCCTGTTGAAGGGTTGAGGCCAGGCCGACCACCGATGATGGACGGAAACTAGAGATAGCTTTGCTCCAGGGGGACTGAGATGCTACCGATTCCATAGAAACCACTTCCTGGGAAAGCTAGTTCAGACCTGTGACCCAATTCCTAGTGACTTCTATACGTTCTCAGACCTAATCTTAACCCTTTCTCCCTTCTCCCACAGATGCTGCTCCGAGTGACATTGCTGGCCACGGTCTGCTTCTGCGCCGCCCAGGCGGTCCTGAGTGGCAAGGAGCTGAAGCGCCGGGAAGCCGGCTTCGATACCTACGGGCCGCCGCCGCGTCCCGCTCCTCAGTACGGACCACCGCCACAGCACGTGCCCCATCGGGAGTACGGTGTGCCCCAGCAGATTCCCTTCCGGGAGTACGGTCCTCCGGCCCTCAAGTATGGCCCTCCCAAGCTGAACTTCCTGGGAGGAGGAGGAGGCGGCGGCGGTGGAGGCGGCAGCTCTCTGCACGAGCAGATCAAGACGCACTTCGGTGTGCCAAAGCCCTTCTATGGGCCGCCCCACATCCAGCACAAGCCTGCGCCTCAGTACGGACCACCGCCCAAGCCCGCTCCCCAGTATGGACCTCCTCCTCAGCCCGCTCCCCAGTACGGACCTCCTCCTCAGCCCGCTCCCCAGTATGGACCTCCTCCGCCACAGTACGGACCGCCGCCACCGCAGAAGATCCAGCACCGCCCGGCTCCACAGTACGGACCACCAAAGCCTCAGTATGGACCTCCGCCGCCGCCACCACAGCTGCTGCCCTCGCCGCATGCCGCTCCGCTGTTCAAGCCCGCCCACCAGCCGGCCACCTCGTACGGGCCACCGGCTTCTGGACCCCTTAACCTGCCACCCAAGCCCATCTACGATGCGCCGCCACCGAACTATGGCCCTCCGCCACTACCCGTGGCCCTGCCAGGACCTCCGCCGCCGGCCACCACCATCATCCTGCACGGAGGACACCATGGCGGACCATCCGGACCCTCGGGACCGGGACCCAGTGGCCCCGGGCCAGTGAAGCAGGTGCAGATCCAGATTGACGCCTCGGGACACACGCACAGCGTGAGCGGCTCCCAGGCTCCTTTCCACACGGCCTGCGACGGCTGGAAGCCAATCCCGGCTCCGATCGGCGCCTACGTGGAGCAGAACCACATTGAGACTCAGGGAGGCTACAGCCAGGTGGCCCAGGGACATGGCGGCGGTTTCGGAACCCAGTACAGCGTGGGAGGATCCTCCGGAGGCTCTGGAGCTGGTGGCAGCATCATCGACGGGCTCTCGGACGAGCAGCTCGTGGCCGTGGCCCTCCAGGGCGGCAACGATGGTGCCCAGGTGATCACCGGACCCGGCGGTAACTCCATCGAAACGGAAACTCTGCAGGTGGGTGTCCCAGGAACACCTGGGATTGGCTAGATGATCCTCCAATGTGTAAATTATATTATTTTCGCTTTCAGGCCGCCATTGGCTCCCTGGATGACTCGTACTCCAAGCCGCCATTGGACTCCTTCGACCCCCGGTCGGTGCACGCCCAGAAGTACCAGACCATTGGTCACTCCGGACCACAGGGTGGCAACTACGGACCACCGCCACCTCCTCCTAGCGGGAACTATGGACCTCCGCCAAGTGGAAACTACGGACCTCCGCCGCCGCCGCCTCCACAGTTTGCCGCTCTGACCAGCAGCAGCCATGGCAGCCACTCTCACTCCCACTCGCAGTCGCAGTCCAACGTGAACATCCAGTATGGGCCACCTCCCTCCGGAAACCCACAGCCCTTCCCCCAGCACGGAGCCGGTCAGCCCAACAAGCCGGTTGCCTACCGCCCGCCCGTGCCCGTCGGTCTGCTGGAGTCCATCGGAGCCACGGTGCAGCATCTGGATCAGTTTGGGGTGAAGCCGCCACAGCAGCCCGCCACCTACATTCCGCCGGCCGCCAACGAAATCGCTCTGGCAGGATCTCCTCCAGCGCTGCCCGCTCCCCAGGCTCTGTACCAGCCGCCACCGCCGCCTCAGGCCCAGCAGGTCATCCTGCAGCAGCAGCTGCCGGCACCGCAGCCAGGACCCGCCTTCGGACACCAGAAGCAGCAGTTCGGACCCCCGGAGCCCCAGTACCTGCCGCCTCCGCCGCCGCCAGTGGCCAACGTGCGTCCCCTGGGACCTCCGCCACCGCCCACGCAGCAGTATCTGCCAGCAGCTCCTCCACCGCCAGTCTTCTTCCAGCAGCAGCAGCAGCAGCAGCATCACCACCACGCAGAGAACAGCTACAGCGCCTCCCAGTTCCATGCCCAGGGTCTGCCCCTGCCTCAGCAGGCGCCCCGCTTCAGCCAGCTGCCCTTCCAGCAGCAGCAGCAGCCGCAGCCCATCATCGTCCATGACTGCGGACACGGTCCCAATGTGGTGAGCAGCAGCGGCTACCAGGTGCAGCAGCAACAGCAGCTCCAGCAGCAGTTCGGCAGCGTTTCGGCCGCCTCCTCGGGAGCCTTCAATGCCATCGCCCAGAGCATCCCAGTGGCGGAGCAGCACACCCAGCAGCTGGTCTCGGGTCCGGCAGACAGCTACGGACCACCTCCCTCCGGCAACGACATTGACAGCTTCGACCACACCGGCTACGCCTCGCAGAAGAACGCGGTGGCCGCTCTACCCGACGGCACCGATCCCCAGCAGCTGCCCGGCCTGGACGGACTCGATGTCCTCTCCGCCCAGAAGTCGCAGAGCATCCAGCTGGGCAATGGTCAGCAGCCGGCGCAGAACTTCCAGGTGCAGTTCGGCGGATCCCTGAACAACGCCCCCGGTGTGTCGAGCGGTGATGCCAACCACGAGGAGATCCTTTCCCAGGGCCTCCTGCAGTCCATCCTCACGGCCATAGAGCAGCCCCAACAGCAGCAGCAGCAGCATCAGCAGCAGGGTCTGCCCCAGAACCACAAGGCCCAGAGCCGCTCGGACAATCACGACCAACAGGAGGACCAGCAGCAGGCGGACGACCACGAGGAGGAGGGGGAGCAGTCCGTCAGCTCGTCAACACGCGTGGAAGTGCGCGTGCTGCCGGAGAACCCCGACAACGAGGAGGAGACGCCCGCCGAGGTCAAGGAGATCGAGCCCATCGTGGTCAACGAGGAGGAGGCCAAGCATTAGTCAGTCACTAGTTAGCATCGAACTCATCAGCGCCGCTTGAACCTATTTATTGCTGCCTCATCCGCGGACCTCCGCCCGCCCCCCAGTTGCCATAAAGTGAAAGTCCAGGGGCCGGGAGAGAGAGATCCGTCACCAAATCACAGATCATCATGTCACAATCGCAATCACACAAACACACAAAGAGAACAAAGAAGCTACCATGGAAAGGCGCCTTTCATGCCCCAGCAGCTCGTGTATAAAAATATTTAAAGTAAATAATTAATTTATTATTACATTGTATTGTACTTTATGCTTTAAACAATAAATAAATATGTATACCAATACCAACGAAGGCGAAGACGAGTGCAACTGCAAGTCATCTTGAAAAACAGAAAACCAAGTGGCCCGGCGGCACATCTGGCCAGCACAAAGAGCCCGGGTCGATGGCCAGGGCCAGGGTTAGATCCGGTGGTCACTAGAGGTTCGTGTGAGTTCATCAATGAATGATGAAGCCCAAGGGAGCTGGCTTATAATGGAAATACATTTTACAACATTTCCATAATTATTTATTATTAATATTTCAAGTTAAAAGAATTCTTCAAAAATAATAATACAAATTTCTTTAAAAAATAATCCTCAAACAGGTCTCAAAGTCACCTCAAAACCACCTTTTCCTGTATCAGTTAAACCAGAAAGAATGAAACAAAGACCAGTGCACAAGGTTAATGAATAATTTTTCGACTATTCCGAAGGGTTGGACACACTCTACCCCACCCCACACCATTCCCAACTCCCACTCGTGCTCACTTCGCAATTTTTATTCCTTTTCCATTGCCATTTCCCTTTCAAATCCTTGGCATCCGTTTCCGCATCCGTATCCGACCTCTCCGGGGAGTGGGTCGACGCGGAGCAACAAGAAACAATAAAAGACATAAAATTAATTAAATTAGCCATAAACAAAGCGAAAGGTGATTAATTAACTAGAAATTTATACCGTTACATAAGCGAGCCAAAGCGGCATGGAGAAGACGTGCCGAGCCAAGTGTCCTGGAAGGTAATGAATGGGTTGGCCCGACCTGCGCCGGTTAGGCGGAGCTCTCGTCGCCTTATTTGCCCATTCATTAATATTTGGTTGTTTCAGTTCTCGGGTCCTACGTTTTCCCGACACTGAGAGAAATCAAGTGGGGGAAATTCGAAGGCTACTCGAGTTGAACAGCGAGACAGAATGTTTCAAGTTTAAATGTTATTTAAATCGAATTTTTAAGGATATCTTTGAAACCCAAAGAATCCTTCATCCGATAGGGTATACAACCTTCTACTTGCACCGATTCTTATCCTTTTTCGCCTTCCACGAAGCCGCCACCTTTGTTTGCCCAGCGAACGGAAGGAAGTCTCGCCGGACTCGTGGCTGGACTAAGGCAGAGCCAGAGTGCTGGAGGGGGAGTTGTGGACTTTTAATTAATGTTATTAAAAAGTCAAAATGAGCAAGACAAGGCATTGATGGCTGGCAGGAGCAATTGTTGAAATAGAAAGTGAATAAACTATTAGGAAATCAGGGACTTGCAATCGTTAAACAATTACAGTCTGGAAATATTCTTTAATTATAATCTTAGCTAAAATTGGTTGGTTAAAGGGAATATTATATTTAAATTAAAAGGGAATGATGTTATTAACAATATAAATAAATATAATATAATAAATATAAGTAATATAAATAAATATAATAATAATAATGAAAATAAAATATAAACAATAAATAATGCATTTCAACTCTTTCCGTTGGCTGTTCGTTATCAAAATCTGTAGCCAGCTTCCCTTTTTGCCAGTATTTACTGTGGCTTCCCCCGATTTTCCTATATATATATATATCCATTAACTCTTGCTTCGCCATCGCCTGATCGGCTGCCAATTGTATAATTTTGTCATTTCAGTCAGCGAAAAATGCAAAAAATGTAATTTGCAGCAACAATTGGGGGAAAGTGGTATTTTGATTAATCGTCGATTTGCATGCGAATGCGGAAATAAAATAAAAAAAAAAAAAAAGAAAACCCAGCCAAGAAAAGCAATCCATATAAAAAGGAGTAAACGAAAATAATTTGCTTGAGCAGTGACTTTGAGATACTCTGTAATAAATAAATATATTAAAATATTTACGATAAGTAATACTTATAAGGAGTACTATCAGCTTAAGATGAACTAAACATTAGCCTTAACCTGGCTTAAAATCGTTTGTAAAAAATTGAAATACTTACCTTGGCACTCTCTTAGCCTGATATACCCCAACGTTACCCTTTGGCTAAAGTGTATCACAACAGCTTCCTGTTACATTTAACGGGCCATGGAAAACCCAGACCGAACGAGTGGTAGAAAAAAAGAAAGGGAATATATAAATAAAAATAAAAATAAAAATAAAAAAGGCAAAAGAACAACGACGGGGAAGCGCGCCTGAAAATTGTGTTGATTTTTCAGCATTTTTGTTGGACTCTGGACTGTTTACACGGCGTATACGTAATGCGTATACGCAATGCGAATATGAGCAGTGGCTGCGAGTGCGGCCTGCGTTTGCTATTGGCCCAGCACTTGGGCCCCCCATTTGTGACCATTTCAATCACTTTAAAAATGAAATCAAAATCGGAATCGAAATCGGAATCAATTCCGGATCGCAGGGAATCCGGCCGGGACTAGATCGCCTTCCCAGCTCGTTCTGGGGGAGAGAGAGAGAAAACGGCTAGAAGGCGACCCTAATTACAGTTAATTGGTGCCTGCTGGGGGGAAAAATCTGAGGGGACTTTCATGGCTGATGGGCGATGCTTATACGCACTGCGCGACAGGGCAAAAATACACAATTTTCCACTTTGTACTAATCAAGAACTCATTATCCTTCATTATGCTTTTCAAGTTGCCGTGTTGGCGACATCCTGCGACCGTCTCCTGCTCCTGCTTCGGCTCCTCCTCCCCCCGCTTGCTGCTGTCGCCAGAGCAGCTGCAATTGCAATGCGTCGACGCCGGAGATGGAGAAGCACTGAGAGAAAATTATCTAGAAAGGATCTACCCCTATTGCTGAGTTTTGCCTTGAAGTCTACACCTACATATTGGTGCATTTGGAAGCCTAACTCTAACCTTTTTCTCTCCGTGTGGCAGCCCCCTCTATGTTATCCGTTAGCTGGCTCCACGGGAGCCATCATTCATGTGGTCGGTCTGCTTTGGTTTGCCCGCTTTGCTCAGCGAAAAAGGGAGCCCGCAACTGCTGAGCTTAAATTATGCACAATTTTATAAATGCCACGGCAAATGTCGACACAAATACACTCGGGAGGGGAACGGGAAACGGGGGGAACTGCAAGCTGGAATGGTATGCGGGATCAAAGGATCAGGACTCACATGAGCACTTAGCCGGGACGTGACTGCGGTCAGCATAAATAACAGGTCAAGGCGCTGCCTGGCCCAAGAACAAGGAGATGAATGCAGAGTCCTTTCGATGGCTTTGAACCGCGACCAAGAGGGGAGACGGAACAGAAAGGATTCCAGAGATTTCTCCAAGGCAAAGATGCTTTAAAAACATAAAGGATATTCCTACCAATTTAAGAAAACATTTTTATTATTAATTACCAATTTCCTCATGCATCTTCCTGGCTAAAAAAACCCAGCCTAGTCGGCGCCAACACACAGCTTAATGTGCCCTTAATGAACGCACGCCAAATGGCCAGCTCGAAGGAGAAAAAAGGAGCATTGAAAGCTCGACAGGACACCAGCGGAGAGGAAACAACATGGAAAGCGCTAATAAAGTGCACTTGTCGCCGCCGCACCAAAGGCGAAGACCATCAACTAATGGCCGTTGGCCAGCAGTCCGGCTCGGCCTAGCCCTTCTGGTCCTTCTTCTACTTCTTCTGGCGTGACTGTGGCCGGAGTAGCCTTGTTTACTACTTGCCGTAACAAGGACACAGGAGGGGGTCGTCGTCCTCGTCGGAGGGGGGGCGTTTCTAATTTCAGTCTGTGGCGCATAAATCTTGGCTCCTGACACGAAGAGAGCTCTCTGCTCCGCCACTGGCCACCCACTGCAGTCGGTTAAAATTATTGTTATTGCTGCGCGAGTGTTTGTTAAAATTTTTGCAATTAAGTTTCCCCCCTTTTTATCCCCCCCCCCCACGTTTTCCTTGTCGTTGAACGGCCGGCCCGTGACCTTTGGGGGTGGGGGTGGGGGTGGTGAGAAGTACAGGTGAGCATTCAGCGCTGCCCGTTTAATGACTCCACGTAGTCGCATGTGTGAAGTGTGCGGCGTGGCACACACTTCATTAAATGCGCATATAATTTGCGGGTCTCCCCAAGCTTCGAACCCTCTTTTAATTGCCCCAAAGCGGCGGGCCAAGGGTCAGAGGGCAGCACAGTGGGGCAGCAGGAACTGGAGGCACTGAGGCGGAAGAGCCAATTCGTTATTTAGTGTACTGAATATTCAGGGAAAGTCTAGGCCATCGATACAGCATACTAAAAGCTATTGAGTAGCAGAAGCATTTCCATTTCCTTCTCTCTTTTTAATTATTTGTTAGCTCACCCCGAGAAACCACTGTAGTTTTGCTGGCACATTTCCCAAAGTCAACCCACTGTGCTCTCCTTTCTAACAGCCTCCACCCTACCGGCTTTCTAGACCATTTTCTTGTTTGTTTTATTGCAATTGCATTACAAAGTCGCAGCTGCCGACAGGTGCGGAGGGTGGGCAGGTTGGCAGGTGGCAAAGGGATGGCCCCGAAATGTTATTCATAGCTGAAGCGGAACGAACGCTTATTACACCTTTTAATTGGGAATTTATGGCAGGCCGGAGAGAAGGGAAGAAAGCGGTTAATTTACAGCTTTGTATGCCTTGAAGCACCCACCCACCCCTCGCCTACGGTCAATTTATGTCGCCCACCTTCGACCTTGAGGGATAAGCAAATAATCCCCTTATAATTAGCAGCAAACAGGAGGGGCAAAAACGTTGACAACAATAGTCCGCCAAGTGGTTAATGTTGAGCAAATTATTAAATTTTTGGACCCACTCCTTGGAGGGTGCACTGCGAGAAAAGTGGGGGAATATATTTCAAATAAAGTATATTCTAGAACTGAATTTTTCTGGTCTTCTTGCTTACTTCCCTTAGTAATATTTCCCTTGCTTTATTTTTTACACTTTTTATACCAAAACAGTTCAAAAATATGTATTTTTCTCAGTGCTGTTTTAGCGTGGAGGGCGTGGCCGAGGTCTCTGGACCTAGTCGGACCATAATAAGATTAAGCAGGCGAGCGGCGTGTTAATTTATGGCCAACAAATATGCTCGACAAAACGTTTAAGCAAACCGACTTGCCCTGGGCCCCGGCCTTGTCCCCCCCACCGCCAGAAGTCAAGGCTGAATGCCCTTGGTGGGTGGCAGGTGGCCGTACTCGCTTAGGCTCGCTTAAAAAGTTGTAAAATTTGTTAAAATACTTGAACGCGTCGAATAAAGAAAGCATGCGAAAAATTAAACGAGCGTAAATAATATAAAAGCAACGACAAATGGACAAGGGAATGGGGGTGGGTTTTTCGGGGATCCTTGGGCTAAGGATACCCAACAGGCAGTGTAGTGTGTGGCCACACAGATAGCAGCTGCACGGGCCAAGTTTAGAGGCCGGAAACAAGGTCTGCGGCCCCAGAAAGATTACGCGAGAAATAAAATGTTGAACCTTCGTGGCTCAGATGGGGGGTAAAAAAGGATCTCTGGGAGGGATGATAATTATTTTTAAAATTATATAATATACTACATAAAATAGAGAGGCTTATAGCAGGGACTCTGCTTGAAGCTCCCTTTAATTATTAACCTTTTTAAAGCAAATCAATCTACATGGCCAATCAGCGCGTCTCTCGATTAATTCCCAATTAAGTTTTTGGCGGGGATTCCCTTTGGAGGCACTCAGCCAGCGCCGAGTGCAATCAAAATGAGCCGCACAAAGCCAGAGCCGCATTATCCAATGTCCCTGACATTGTTTGGACGGATTTCCTGCGCCGCCCGTTAAGGTCCTTAATGAAAACTGTCAGACAATGACAGCGATTGCAATCGTCCAGCAGTCCAGCAGGTCCCCGCCCTGTGCAATCATCCGATCGGGGATATTGTTATTAATATTTCATATATGCAAGCGGACTCATTATGAAAACATTTTACAAAAATTTCGATTAAATTCGCCCAATAAAATAACGTTCAAATAATTAAGTTAATATGCCCAGACAGCGGCAAGACAGCGCCGCAGCGGGGGGTCATATTTATTGGTTATTTACGGCCATTTGCATTTACATCGATTCCAGGACCCCAGGACCCCAGGACCTGGTCCAGCCAAGGCGGCTAGGCCACTTTCAGGTTCCTTCGTCCGCCTGCATTATGTAAATTAATTTAACTGCGTAAAAAACAATGCAAAGCGAACAGAGAGAGAGGCTGACAGTCTGAAATTAAATTAAATGAAACAAGAGAACGCGTGTGTGGCAGATAGATTGTCTTGTGAATTAAAATTTAATTACAATAAATCAAAAAGGCATCGGATCGGATCGGTTGGGATGCAAACCAAGGTCTAAACTTACGCCTAGAGTCACTTTTGGTGGCAATTTCCACACCAACTTAATTGCCTAGTTGACATCATTTTATGCAAACACGATCCGCATGCACTTTTAATTGCACATCATCAACAGCTCGATGGGTGAAAAAAGCGCTGCATAAATTATGTTGCATATATATATTTCTCATATTTTTTCCACACCAGCTACTCCGCACTCTAATGCCGGCGAATTCATTTGGATGTGTCAGCTATCAAATTAAAGGCGGTCGGAATTTCCAATTGAAAAAGGCGACCACAGTGACACCTGGGCAGGGGGAATAATGGGGGAAAAGCTAGAGAGGAGCCAGTGAAAGAGGTGGATCTTTGGGTTAAGTAAGAAATTTTAACAAAATAAAGTTTCTAATGAGTCAGAAATATACTTTAAAAACACTTTTTAAAAGTAAAAACAAATAAATTATGATCAGAAGTTGTGAGATGAGCTTGGAGCTCCTTAAAAAGTAATTTTAAAAATTATTTATTTAAATTTAAGACTTAGGCTTTAAATATAAACTCTCGTACTCACGTTGCCATCTCTATTGCAAATAAAATATGCAGCATTTTGAGTTTTAATTTTTTTTTACACCTTTATTGAATTCATATTTTGTTTTTTTCTGTTTGAATCTCTCGTTTTTCGGTTCAAATTGCCTGTTTCTGACTGGGAGTGTGTGTCGTGTGTTGTGTGTCGTGTGATATTCGCACAGTTTTTGGTTATTACCTTCGTTAATTTCCTTAAACCTATGCAATTTAATCCGTAATTTTTGTTCCACGCGATGGTAGGTTTCCGTTCTTTTAGCCCGTGTTTTTTTTTCGTATTAATAGTTTCTTTTTTTTTTATGAAGTTGCAATTGTTCAAAGTGTTTGTTCGTTGGCCTCCAATTGGGGCAACGCTCGTTTTTTTTCCATGGAATTCGTCATTTCAATTCATTTTTCTTATTTAACCACATTAAAATTGTTTGCATTTGTCGACATTGTTTATGCCTAAAATGGTATTTAACATATTTGCTTTAAAATGGTTTTTTTGTTGCCCTTGGCGCGCGCTCTCTCTGTTTACGTTTTCCTATAATTAACTCTACGGCAAAAATAACCGAGTAAAAAACGGTCGGGAAAAGGGTTAAAAAACAAATGAGAAAAAGAGCTCATCAAATAATATACACACATTTCGAAACGAATACAAATACCATAATGGGGTCAACACATCTTTAATTATCGCTTATCATTTACATATTTATATCGGTCTGTTAATTACAATATACTATATATATTCATAGGTTTAGCTTGCTGTAACATGGACTTTATTTCACCTTACTTTATATATAGAAATTGTTGTCGAATGTTTTGGTTTCTCTTCAATATTGAATTGCATTCAATGGCCATCAACACTCAGAGACCCCTCCAAGTTCTGCCTAGACTAGTGCTGGTGATGAGCAGATGGGGAAATCGAATTCTGATACAGACACTTGTACAAATGCATTGACTGGGACTAGTGGACAATGGATACTGATATATTGATCCTCCCTCTGGGGGATCCTCTGGGATTCCTTTGATTTTTGGTCTTTGGTTTCGGGGACTTTGAATTCAATCACATTTATAAAATATACCCTCTCCCGTGGCTACCATCATAGTTATGCATACTAACAGTACCGTCGAATATTATATTACGCTTAGTACAAAGAGAATCTAAGTTTCCGTTTCTTTTTTTTGTTTTGTTTCTTTTCTTAGAGCGAAATCGAATGAGAGTCGGACTGGGAATGGGACAGGGTTAGACCCTTCTCTGGGGTGGGATCGCGGATCTGCTGATTCTGGTTCTGATTATTCTATATCTTCTTGTGTGGGGGGGACAGTTAGAGAGTATAGAGAAGTAGAGAGAGAGAGCGATAGATAGAGAGAGAGAGAGAGACACTTACTTACTGGAGTCGAATTAGTAATACGCTGCTTCGGATACTGGTTAGAGCTATCAATGTCGATATCTTGCTTCGGTTTTGTTCCGTCAAACATACAACAATAAGTAATATCGCTTAGCCCTAAACACACGAAAGGCCCTATATACTTGGGCAGAGATTATTCTGATCTGATCTAAGTACTTATGGAGAGAGCCATAATACAAAAAAAAAACAAAAAAAAACATGTACATAGGCTAATTTGCTTATATTTACACACATTTAAGTCAACAATCAATCGTTAATCCTACCTTTCTCGGGATCCGTCCGTTTTAGCTACTCCTCTCCTGCCTCTCCTGTCCTCCGTTTCCTCCGTTTCCTCTGTTTCCTCTGTTTCCTCCTTACATTTTACTATAGTCTTCACCTTACACTAGTTACACATTAAAAAAAAAAACACACTCCGACTTGCCCCACTTCTCGAGGGACTTTGCATCAAAAGTTCTGCTCCTGCTGTCTGTCCGGTTTATTTATAATATGTTTAGACACCTATATGTAGCTTATCCTTGTACTAGAGAATGTTCAAGTGTGTGTTTGTCTGTTAGAAAGTTGGAAACAAACGAAAATAGTTGAAGTAGATGAATTATTACACTCGACATTTGCCATTACCAGTCAGACGTCGATGGAAGCAAAGTCGTCTTGTGGGGGGGTTTTATTTACAGGGTGTGTCCGTGTCCGTGTCCGTCCGTGTCCTTGTGGACCTTACGTCCATATCCATAGCTACGTTCGTTAGTTAATAGAAAAATCCCATCCTCGGACCAGGTCGGGCTACTTAATTTAGTGATAAAAGGATAAGCTCCTCCCCGATCGTGGTCAGACCGAAAACGAGGCAACCGAAAGGGGGCCGGGGATCGGATCGTGATGGGAGCCGCCAGAGAGCAGCGAACCTAAAATGCTCTTCCAGTTGGCAACACGGCGCGGCTTCGCTCTCCGCCACAACACTATGTCCCAGGCACCGGGCTCCTCCTTTCCCCGAAACCGAATCCGAGTCCCAGTCGCTGCTCTAGTTCCATTTCCTGATTTCGCTTGCCTTGTCCTGCTGCCGTGTCCGTTGCCGTGTCCTTGATGCGAGTGCGGGGTTGTTGTTGGTGGTGGTGGTGGGCGGCGGCGGCAGCGGCGCATCTGGCGGCCAACTGGAGCAGCAGCACTGTGCCGCTCGAGAGCAACGCCAGCGAGAGCCAGGCCGAGGGCCGGAGAGCACCTGCCTTCCCGGTGGGCTCTGTGTTGCCGGTGTGCATGGCCGCCGGATGCTCACCTGGAGGGTAAGAGAAAGAGCAGAGAGAGCGAGAGTGTTAGTGGAGGATTAGGGACTCGGGATCAAGGCACAAACAGCGAAGGATGAGCTCTATCTAGGGTTTTCTCGGGGAAAAGCATGCACTCACTTCCTAGATAAATCAGTTGCCTAATAAAATATCCCTTTGACTGTTTCCAAGTAGCCATTCATCCTTTAGAAACTAACTAGGACCCAATTTTAAGGACTAACGTTCAAAGTTCAACAAAAACCCAACTCCGATTGTTGCAAAAAACCGAATTGACTGGGCGGCCAAGGACCTATAAAAAACGGCAAGCGGCAAGTTAATTTGGCAGACTGCATTACTGTCTTGCAGATTCACCGAGGAGGCACAGGGGACTCCGGGTGGAGGATGGACTGGCTCCGACTGCCTGCTGTTGCCAGCCAAAAGAAGCTTTATTGCCTATTAACTTAATTGCCGGCAATAAAAATGCTCCCTTCAAACAGAAGCTACACATTCCTGCAGCTGGCATCTCTATGGAGATATGAGTTCTTGAATAAATTGTATCCCGCGAACTCTTGGTTTAAAATCAGAAAGGAAGGCGTTGCTCTCCTGCGAAACACGTGTGGAAATCGTGGCGTGAAAGCACTTCCTTGAACAAGTTCTGGCCATAACAAGAGAGAGAGAGCCGCCGCATTCAAAAGAGCTGGCCAACTAGTATACTTGGGGGAAACTTGAGGAGGGGGGAGCCATAAATTTCGGCATGAAATGGGACTTGATGGGACTTCAATTATCATGCATCGTTCGTCCTTTACGATTTCCTTGATGCCCGTCATGAGGTTTTACTTAATAAGAAGCCAGTGTGTGAGCTGGCACTGTGGTGCTAATACACCTAATAAAAACCACTCTCTCCCTTGAATGCTGATTATCGAGACGGCATATAGTCTAGTGCTGGTCGTAAATCGGAAAAATAGCAAACAAGATCAGGTCCTGGGATGCTACAAATTATTATAATTACTGGCGAATGCACAAGTATCTCCTTCGACTTGACAAAGTTGCAAAAGAACCAAAATGAATCCGGAATGTCACTTATGACAGTCCCCGTTTTGGCTCTGCGAGGCTCTCTTAATTGGATTGCTGGTCGGAGGATTGTGTGTGCTCGACCAGGACTTGGTTCAATTAATGAAAATGACTTTGATGTGCGACTTCTGTCCGTGCGGCTAGGTGTAATGATCGCCTCAAATGGCCAGTACAGTCACGGCCCGGGCCAGAAACAAATAAGTCTAAGCGGCTTTGTTTCAGCTTTGATGCTGCTGGGCGGTATTATAAATAATGCAACAGCCGAATGAGTACACTGAGCGAAAAGCAGGGGTGTCTAACTGGCAGAAATTGATGGTTAAGATGGATTTTAGTCAGACTAAACTATAAACATTTCCACTTTGAGCAATTTAACTGAAGAAATGATTTTTTATTTACTATTTCCAGGTGTCTTTCTTGCAGTGCACTCCCTACTCCTCTGGGGGCTCTGATGATAATGAAGTGGCATGCTGAATGCAGCCGTTGCCCTTTGATTTGGCCAATCGGAGCGTTTAGTTTATGGCAAAAGCGAAATTATTACAAGCACTCAAATCAGGCAGCAATATAATGATGATTTTGGCAGTCACACGAAATTTGTGTAAATGTCACTAAGCACGATTTTACGCTCGAAGAAGCCAAGTTAAACTAATTCTATATTGTTACAGAGTCTCCTTGGAGTAGAAAACTTCAAAGCCAAGGAAGTCAAGTCGGCATGAAATAGGACTCAGGACTCAGACTTACTGAGGTGATGACAAAAAAAATAAAATTAGAAAATGGAAGCTCTTTACTGCCTAAGGCGCTCAAAGTGTTAGTCAATTAGTCCTGTTTCCAATTGTTAAATATTCTCTTAAATATAAATTTAAAGCTAATTCTAAAAAATATAAAAAAACAACACAGATTTTCTGCTAAAATTTTAAATTCTAAAACAAATCGTTACCTTTTCTTGAGTTACTTTCTCCCAGTGTTTGTTAGATATTTTTATTAAATAAACTATTTGACAGGGGGGGTTGGTGTATCCCCCATCTCTG
>JAEIIJ010010327.1:0-35705 GCA_018904815.1 Drosophila ogumai | reverse complement strand
TTATAGGGAATCTCCCGAGTCGCCTCCAAAAAAAGTTGGTTTGCGGTGTACATCCTAACTATCCACAAAATCATCCGATCTACAAAAATTATACCTCATTCGGTAAAGAACAAGTGTCCCGAGGTACTCACGTAGCGTTTTTATTTTTAAAGCATTTTTCCCGATTTTTTATACAAATTGGAAGTGAAAACATCGATTTTTGGCTAAAAAATTAAGCTAATTTGTTAAATAAAAAATATAATAAAATTTAAAATTAAAAAATGCTCGACGTAAGAACCTGTTGAATTCCCTAAAGAAGTTATGTTCCAAATTTCAAACCGATTGGTTCCGTAGATTTGGAGTGCGATACATACATACATACATAGTTATGTAAATTTGTAACATCTAGTTGATGACGTTTATAAAGTTTGCTCTAAACTAATCTGTATTTGCTTATAGTATTTCACCTGCATTCTTATTTACAAAAGTTCGTTGTTTGCTGATAAGGTTGCAGATTACAGTTTTGAGAGTATTAATACTGATAACAACCTTTGAGAGTAAAAACCTGATGCAGAAACTATGTACATTCCCACTAGAAATTGGCGGAAGAGAAACGCGCTTGAAATCGCTAAAAATTGGTAAATTGGAAAAAGAAACCGCACGATTTTCTTACTTTTCACTTTTTTCCGATGCAATCTAGTCCAGCTTTCTATACAAAATAAAAGTATTTTTTAAGTAATAAATAAATTATTAATAACTGACAATCGTTCGACTTTAATTATATTCAAAAAATATAATTTATTTTGTTCTATGGTGTTTTTGTTTTTATTAAGAAATAATGTCTTAATTAAAGTTAGCTAGGATGCTTGCTGCTTACAGTGCCATCTTGCGACCCTCAATGGATATCTCCACGGCACGGCGACTCTCCTTCAGGCGCTTCGAGTCGAGAAAACGCTTCATGTGTTTCTCATAGCGGTTTGGCTTGCGCTTCGTTGCCTGAAATTTGTAAAATGCATAAATATAGAATCGAAATGCGCGCCGGCAGGAGCACGCACCTTGGAGATTTCACCCTCGACGGTTGACTTGGGGCGGATGACGTAGTCCTTGTTGGATGGCATAGGAACACGAGCACGAGCCACCCAGCCAGGATCGCCTGGTCTAAGCGGCTTCTCCTCGCCAGATAGGGTCTGATTCAGGGATTGGGCATTGCTGGTTGAGGCTGGCTGTGGCTCGGGGCTCTTATGGCGATGGCGCGACATCTGCGCCAAATCGCGTTCCTGGCGCTCCTCCTTGCTCATCGCCGAGAAATTGCAACTGAGGTTGAATATGGGCCGCGCCCATTCGGAAATCAAGCGGCCGGCACGATCACGATTCTGTTTGGTCTCCTGTGGATGTTTGTACAAGTACATAACAGCCTTCCCGATGCCCGACTGTTTTAGTAATTCCTTTTGAATGGTTGGAAACTGCAAGCGAAGAGGATATTGGAATCATCAGCCATTTCTATGGGGACACACTTACATCTGACAGGAGTTTGAGAATACTTTCGCGTATCTGAAGACAGGGTAGACTTTTGTTTGGCAGCGGCGCTAGCCAGTCGGTTAGGACATCGAGTACGTTGTGCTCCAAGAAGGCATTCTGCAGATCCCTCTTTATCAGCTGCGACATTACTTGCTTGAGCATGGCTATCTTTTTGGTGGCCGGCTTTCCCATCACGTTCAGCTGCCGGTCATCGTCCGAGGCGTTCTTCATGTTCACAATGAGCTGATCAATCAGATCGTCCATATCGTTGATCAGATCAATATCACCCTTGCGGCGGCGACGCACGCGCTTCTCCTCCTTCTTCAGCAGCATCATTTTATCAAAGTCCGAAATAAAGTTGCTATTGCTGCGGAGAGGCAAATGTCAGCTGGGAAGACATCCCGCATTGTGGGAGAACTTACTCTGGCTCGTTTGAAACCGGCGTGTTCTCATCATCAGAGCTTTCCACTGCCTTATTTGGGGACTTTGCCCGCTCCTCCTCTTCCTCGTTATCCGTGTCCGTAATTTTGACTCGCTTCTTCTGCACCTTTGGCGCTTCGTCTGTGAGAAGGAATATTTATATACTTGTAGTAGAAGAAGGTAATGGTAATACCCACCTTCAGAGTCACTGATGGCCAAACGTTTGCGTCTGGCGACGACACCCCCCTCCTTGGAATCCGCACTGCCCGAGCGTGAGCGGTTATCGTGCGAGTCTTTGCGACGCCGCGAGCCAGCACTGTTGGATCGACTTCTGGAGCGCTTGGAGCCACTTCGGGAACGCGCTGATCCGCTACGTGAGCGTCTGGAGCCGCTGCGAGAGCGTCTGGAACCGCTGCGGGAGCGTCTGGAGCCGCTGCGAGAGCGACGGGAGCCACTGCGAGATCGTCTCGAACCACTACGAGAGCGTCTGGAGCCAGAACCACTGCGGGAACGCGCAGACCCGCTACGGGAGCGCCTAGAACCGCTACGAGATCGTCTAGACCCGCTGCGCGAGCGTCTGGAGCCGCTGCGGGAACGCCTAGATCCAGATCCGCTGCGAGAACGATTGGATCCACTACGGGAACGCCTAGAGCCGCTGCGAGAGCGCCTGGAGCCGCTGCGAGAACGTCTGGAGCCGCTGCGAGAACGCCTAGACCCAGATCCGCTGCGAGAACGATTGGATCCACTGCGGGAGCGTCTGGAGCCGCTGCGAGAACGTCTGGAACCGCTGCGGGAGCGTCTGGAGCCGCTGCGCGAACGCACAGATCCAGAACCGCTGCGGGAGCGTCTGGACCCGCTGCGAGAACGACCAGATCCAGATCCGCTGCGGGAACGATTAGACCCACTGCGGGAGCGTCTGCGCGAGCGTCGGGATGCATTGGAGTGTCGAGAGCCACTGCGAGAACGCGCAGAGCCACTGCGCGAGCGTCGGGAACCACTGGCTGCAGAGTGCGCAGATCCACTGCGGGACCTGGAGCGCGAGCGAGAGCGACTGTGATGGGATCCGCTTCGAGATCGAGCCTTCTCGCTATTGTGACTACGGCTCCTGGAACGCGAGACACGCGCATCGCCTCCAGCACCGCCATCTCCATCTTCATTTGGCTCGCCTGCGGATGGCGATTGGCTCTGACCACGCACATTCAATACTGTCTCCGAACAGGTCGAGTCTGGCTCGGGAGCCTCCGATGCCTCAGCATCCGGGGCCAAGTCGCCAGCAATTTCGGTTGCATCGCGAGAGTTTCCGGCGTCATCGCTGCTACTTATTTCTGGGCAGTAAAAAGTGTGTTATGGCGGCCCGAACGGGAAACACATTTTGTAACCAACCTTGATCCATGAGTGCTTCCATGATGTCCGCAAAAGGATAAGAA
This sequence comes from Drosophila ogumai, assembly GCA_018904815.1. NCBI lineage: Eukaryota > Metazoa > Arthropoda > Insecta > Diptera > Drosophilidae > Drosophila > Drosophila ogumai. The sequence continues at coordinate 32,361 of JAEIIJ010010327.1, read as the reverse complement.
AGTACCAAAAAGAAACACCGCTAATATCTAAGCACGGCTTATGCCGTTAATCAGCAAACGATTGTTTAAACTATTTGTACTAAATGAAACAAAATTTAACCAACGACTTATAAAGTACGACGCCTCGTAGATGGAGAAAATGTCATCGATGTTTTTTGACACTAACTTCGATGTTTGCCAGAGCCTTATCGATGTTTTTACATCTCTATAAAGTTCTACATACAAAGATGTCAAATTTTCTATCTACCTTGGGGAAATAATTCCCATACAATGGGGAAGAATTCTAGAGTTGGGAATTATAAGCCCAATTGAAATGTGAAAATTTATGAGGAACGAATTGTTCAATGCATATACATACTTGCCTGTACGTTGCTTGAGGCCGTTATATATGTTTGGGATGTAAAATCGTTTTACTTATTCGATTGGTTTGCGAAATGTATTTTTGCAACTAGCCGACACTTCAAGTTAAAATGGTTATAATTAGTAGGGGATAACTTGTTTTATTGTGCATGTAAAGATGCATAAAATAAGAATTTACAAAAAAGCTGCATTACCAAGAACGTTGAAGATCAAAAGTGTGAATAGTGTAAGCTCATTGCGCGCAAGAGACTAATCGATATTTAAAATGTTCGAGGTATCGACTATTCGGCCAATCGAAACCAATTACTAATAAGAAAATCAAAATAATAACAATAAAAAAATATAATTTGTTATCTTCAAAGGGGCGGGCCACAATACGGGGGGTCGTGGTAAAGCAGTTACATTATATTTAATTCCGCAAACATGAAGCAGGAGCAAACCCCACTGTGTACGTTTAGAAACTTGTTTAATCTACGAATTGTGATTTGATTTTATTGGTTCTTTCTGCCACAGCCATTTTTGCCGAGGACATCCTCAAGAATTATGGCTCGTTCATGGAGGAGCATGACGATAAACTGAAATTGTTAAGCAACAAATTGCCCGTTTCCCATCATTCCGACTCTGTTTCCCCCATATCAATGACGCCGGTGATCGAGCTAAACTTTGGACGAAATGAGTCCTCTGCCGTTTCGGAGATGAGCTTCGAGGAATCGGAATTACTGGCGAATAAGAAGCTTACGACGCTGGCGAACCTGTGCAATCAGTGCCGCGACTTGGCCCACACGGCAAGGCAGTATCAGCTGGCTTTCATGTTCAGTGACTTTCGGCTGCTGGACGATGTCCGTAGTTCCCCCACTTCGGACGGTGCCGGTCTGGAGGGTCCGCTATTCCGCATGAGCGCCTCCATGGAGTTCTTCTGCCAAGTGTTCTTTCTGCTGCAGCGCATCGTTGTGATACTCCAGAATCTGTGGCGGCAAATATCTTCCGCCGCTGACAGCGTTCCAGCCTCCAATATATTCGTAGGTAAGTTCCAAATCCTTGATCACATTTGACTTATGTCCTCTTATCCTGCAGACTGTATTCGATTGCATGAGCGAACTGCTGGAGCACGCTGTCGTCTTCAGCGAACTGGCGGTCCAGTCGAAGATTTCGCTCAAGTGGACGCTGTACAAGGAGTGGCTGGTAACGCTCTCCCATACCGGACTCACATCAGACCGTTGCTCGGGCTTTGAGCTGGCTGGCCTGCGGACTTCGCTGGCTGAAATGGAGAGCCTGATAGCGGGTAACCTCTTTCGGGTAAGGAGCGGAATCGTGGTGTATTGTGGCCGCTGTAGTGCATATTTGTTGCTCAGCATCTTCTAGATAGCCTGCTGGAGTTGAAGAAGCAGTTTAGCCCAAAGGAAGTGGGCCACATCAGTCAGCCCTCCAATGGCTACCTCCGCAAGTTGCTCCTGCAAATCGATGGAAATCAGAACAACGAATTGGGGAACTTCGAGGAGCCCAAGCACTTGATTCGCCTGGTTGCCTTCGTGGCGGTGCAACACGAACTGGGCATCCAGATGGAGGCCAAGTTGGTGCGGAATGTGTCCGATGTGGTAAATAGGCACCAGCGTTTGCCCCTGAATCAAAGCGTTTACTGGTCGCCCGGCGCGTTCCTGGCGCAGCATGCCAAGACCCTGCTGAAAACCCCTGCCAAGCCTCAGGATTTCCAGGGGGGAAGAGCGCACAGTTCGGTTCTGGAGAAGATGAAGTGCAGCGATCTGAAGAGCTGCCGCCAATTGGGCGCCCAAATTTCGCTGTGGTCAATCAGTATGCAGAGGGTGCTCGATGCCGGGGTCTTTGGGCGCTTAAAGACCTTCTCCCATTTGATCCTCAGTGGGCAGTCGTATGCCGAGCAGGTGTCCCGCCTGGCCGACTCGCTGGTTAACCGCCATGTGGCCCTGATGACGCCCCTCTCCAAGTCCGACTGGTTTGTGCTGTGCCGCCTGCTGCAGTACCTGAAAGTGCTGCAAAAGACATTTGAAGCGAACCAAATCGACTTTGTGCGCTTCACCAGCTCCCTGATTCAGTGGCAGAAGCAGCGAGTCCTGCACTTGCTCCAGACGACCAGGAAGAAGATCGTGGACTTGAAGCTGCTGCAGCGCAAGGTTAACTTTCTGTCAACGATGAAGCTGGCCGAGAAGTCGATACTGGGCTTTCCGAGCAAAAAGCGTTTGACCTTCATAGACCTGGCCGTGGGCGAGTTCCTGGACAAGGATCGCCTCCTGCCCGCCGACAAGCTCAAGGTCTTTCAGTCTATCCTTCAGCGTGCCAACAATCTCAACAGCTTTGGCAGCAACATGAGGCAGCAGCTGGACTCCTCAAGTCTCATATACAACTACTGGTTCCTCAGCACTTCCCTGCTCAAGGAGTTTACCGAGCAGCAGCGCAATCCTTACGCCCTACAGGTAAATAGTCAAATTCTCCAACCTTTATATCACGGAATGCTTCGTTGTAGAACCTAGTGGCTGTGAACTATCATTTGGAAAAGAGCATGGCCATTTTCGGGAGCAGCGACCAGTGCCCGCCAAAGCCAACGGCCAATAGCCTAATGATCGAGTTCCTGCGGACACACCTGGAGTTGTTCCTGCGCGTAGAGACCCTCTCGCATCTGTTCCAGAGCCAGGATCAACCGTTTCAGCAGAGCGTCTTGGACTACCGGCATTGCATCCAGGCGGCTGCCACGGAATTTGCCGGAGACTACAATATCATACGAGGTAAGGGGGATGGGAGAATCTCATTGGGTTATTAAGTCGCCCAAATTTCCAGCCAAATGCATCCGTCATCCTTCTTGCCTTCAGATAGCCTTGAGAACTACTTCACGGCCACCTTCTACAACCTGACAACGATTGCGCCGCACGACTGGAAGACGTACGAGAAGATGCGACACTTTGCCAGCAAGGTCCTGCAGCTGCGTCCCATTGACGACCATTTGCCCAACCAGATCATTGACCAGGTAAGACCTCACGCGATCTAGATCAATCTTGTTAGTCTCCCCCCCACCCTCAGGGCATCGATGTCCTGCAGATCATGCGGAATATCCACACATTTGCCTCGTCGTATGCCTACAACATGAACCTCCAGCTGTTCGTGGAGACGCACGGCAAGGGCAAGCACTTGGACATCATTGGCACTCGGCATGTGGCCAATTCAGTGCAGACGCACGGCTCGGGCATTATCAATACCACGGTGAACTTTATCTATCAGTTTCTGCGCCAGAAGTTCTACACCTTCTCCACCTTCCTGCACGACGAGCAGATCAAGTCGCGTCTGCTCAAGGAGCTGCGCTTTCACGCGGAGCACAAGCACATCAAGCCCTACCAATCGTATCCGTACGAGCGGGCCGAGAACTTTCTCAGGAAGATCAGGAAGCTGGGTTTCGCCAGCAACGGCGAGACCTACATTGACCTGTTTAGGAAGGTCATCACCCAAGTCGGTGGGTGGTACTTCCTCATCCTCTTTGGATTATATTTAATATTTTTTCTGTAGGTAATGCCGTGGGCTACGTTCGCCTTCTGCAGGCGGGAAGCAAGAACGCCAACTTCAGGAGTCGCTCATACATGCCCAAGCTCGACAGTCAGTTTGCTGTGGGAGATGAGCCCAAGGGACTGCTGGAGGCCACGGCGAGCTCCATCAGAGAGTACGAGAAGAGTGTGGGCCACATGAGGGAGTGCTACTCCGGGCACACAAATTACTTTAAGGTAACGCGTACTGACGCGTATGAGCACTAATTGGACGATAATCCTGCTAACCATTCCAGTTGCTGGTGCAAGGCTTCAAGCCGTTCCTGTGCAATCCGCACAATCATCACTTAAAGACCTTCTATCTCATCACGCCGGCGCTGATAATGAACTACATTGACTACCGGGTCAAGGAGAAGCTGAAGATCCACCAGAAGGACCTCTCAAAGATGTCGCTGTTCGAGGACGGCTTTGCCGTCGGCCTTGTCTACATCCTGAGCATGCTGAACCAGCAAAGCGAATTCCATGAACTGGGCTGGAGCCAGACCACTGCCCAACAGCTGAAGGAGGAGCGCGCAAAGGTGCGCGACCTGCTGGCAGGCCAGCAGGCAACGGCAACGCCAACGAACGAGAAGCTGTCGCAGACGATGGCCATCACCGAGCACCATGTGAATGCCTACGAGCATGAGTACAATCTCCTGTACGCCACCCTAAGCAGCGCCGAGATATTCTTCCAATAAAGCTAAAGCTTTAACTGCCCAAGAAAGTAGTTTTATTAAGATGCAAAGATGAGGACCTCACGTGCCTCTTTAAATTTTTCCTGATTTTATATTAAAATCAGAAGTCAAAATATCGATTTTTAACTAAAATAATAAATTACTTTGTTAGATAAAAATATAATAAACGTACAAATTAATCAAAAGCCCGACGTGAGTACATGTAAAATCAGTTAAAGAAGTTATTTTTCAAATTCCAAAACGTACAGACTTTCCAAATGGCATTTTTTATTTAATTTTTGTAATTTTTTGGATACCAAAATCAAACGCCAATTTTGCTATAATTGATATAAAACTTGGACAAAATATTTGCATGATATTGCGACATTTAAAATAAAATTACAAAAAATGAAATTAATTTGCATACCCTCCTCCTTAAAAACACACACAAGATTCTCAGTAGTTAAGGTTGCCGTTTATTTAGTTTTCTTTATTAAGACGAAAATACAATTCCGATTCCGGTACATATCGTAGAACATTGTTAGAACATTATGTTGGTAATTAACGCTTAGAGGGAACAACGCTATGGGCTAATTTCGAAACGCAATGGATCGAACTGCTGCTGCAGCTGCTGCTTAATGGGAATGTGGATGTTACAAGTTTGAATTAACTTTCACTCTCCTAGGCCGCTGCTTACAGACTCGGCTTCTTTTATATCATTTTATGGAATTTTGGCCCCCAAAATACAATTGATTTATTATCGTCGGCCAGAAACCCAGAATGGGAGGAATACAATATATTCAAACATGTCTCTCTGTCTCTATTGAAAATATCTCGTATTGTATTTCGTAATATTACAGTAATTTGTAATTGTAAAAAAAAAATAATTGTTGGGGATAAAGTTGCAAATGCAAAATGGTTTCTTTCTTTTCGCCTTAACAGTATGCTTGTTGTTGTATGGGTCGCCGCCGCGTGCGCTTAGAGAGAGCCACTGTTGGCCACCATGATCTTCTTGGAGGTCTTGCCGGACTGCGAGCCGTACGATTCGATCTTCTTGACCACGTCCAGGCCCTCGACGACCTCACCGAAGACGACGTGCTTGTTGTCCAACCAGGCGGTCTTGACGGTGCAAATGAAGAACTGGGAGCCGTTGGTGTTGGCGCCAGCATTGGCCATCGACAGGATGCCAGAGCCGGTGTGCTTCAGCTGGAAGTTCTCATCGGGGAACTTGTTGCCGTAGATGGACTTGCCGCCAGTGCCGTTGTGGTTGGTGAAGTCGCCGCCCTGGCACATGAAGTTGGGGATGACGCGGTGGAAAATGGAGCCCTTGTAGCCGAATCCCTTCTCGCCGGTGCACAGAGCCCGGAAGTTCTCGGCGGTCTTCGGCACAACGTCGGAGCGCAGCTAAACGGAGCAGGAGGATCGAGAGGTGAGAGAGAGAGCAAAGGGATATCGATTAGTATGCAAATGAGTTCACACGCCACCGCAGATAAGCAGGGAAAATCAATTGAGGTGCACATACACACACACACACACATGCTTGATTGTCCCCAGATAGACATCTGTATGCGCACGTGTGTGTATAGTCCTAGGCGGTTGCTTTGCCGGCAAATTAGCCGCAGGCGCCCAGCCTACTAAAAATACAACTCGGCGGCGGCGGCGCGCAATGCCAAACTCTTGCCATACCGAAATGACCATATGTACGTACTGTATCAAATTACATCATCAGCGGAATTAATCTTTAGTTCATTCTTGCAAACGGGTTTACTAAACTCTCATGCACACCGTGAGACTCGGCGTGAGTGTGCTTGTGTCCACTTAGAGGTTATGTATGCGTGTATATGCGCACACGCATACAGCAACACCAGAGAAATGTACACCGGCAAACAGCAAACACATACACGCATACACGTTTGCCGACACCTCAATTAAGTTTGAAAAAATTCCACTGCATAGCGTTTTTCGTACACAGATGTGCATGATGATAGCATTCAAAGCACCCAGGGGGAGTGCACCGTCATACGATTACTCATGTGCATGAGTGTGCAAGGAGAGTTTTACCTTTGCGCTTTACAGCAATGTGTCGCAAGTTCAAAGGGACAACTTGCAGAACCTATTTGAGGGGCGAGAAAATCACGTTTTCTCGCCATTAATCAGGAGGATGATAATTGATGCACATCCTAATGCATTCACACACACATGCATACATCATTTCAGCGGCAAAAAGGGCGATATGAAATCACGTGTTTTCGGCCACTTACACATGTACTTTCTGCACTTTCACAGGTCTTAAAAGTTTAAAAATCTAACAAAAAAAAACTCGTGTTTCCCTGCAGCACTTAAACTAATAACTCACCTCCATGGTTATCCTACCGAGGGGCTCGCCATCGGCGGTCATATCAAAAAATACCCTAGGCAAAGTACTCATCTTCGACGCTCTCGAATATTCGCGAACAAACTGAATTCCAAATTGCAACTGACCTCTGTTCACACTGCCCGCTGACGAAGCTAGGGTTATAGATTTTTTAGTTAAAATGGCGGACTCTGCAATGTGAAATGCCGCTGCCGAGTTGTGCCGAAAGTGGCGAATCAGAGTTGCACCGAAAAAGACCATCGTGTATGACAACGTGTGCGATACTACATACACGATGCCCTCGCTCGACTCCTCCGCTGCCAAGTGTTATATCACTCCTTAGGGCAGCATAAATCTTGCCAGAAATGATATATTGTTATCATATTTTTATAAATATAATTAAATAATAATAAATATACAATACAAATTGCGTATACCTAAAATTGCTTATGTGCACTCAGATACTGCCTTACTTTGATTGTAGTCTAAATTTATAAACTGTAATTATTGTTCCAAACTAGCACAAATAGAATTTGTTTTATTCACAAAAGTACACACTTGCAGGAATTCAGTGCATTCTTTATGAAAAATCTGTGGCTTGAGAAATTATTGCCCTGTTTTACACATTTTCAAATTCCCGCATCGTTATTGGCCTTAACGAATGCCCTTAACGTAAATGTTATCGATATATCGCCGTTAAATTTACTTAATGCAATTTGAAATACTTTTACAAAAAGTGTATATACATTTATTTTTTGTCTTGTAAAAACCCTGCAGAATTTTAATGTATTAATTTTATTTAAAACCCCGATAATTAACAATTCACTTTCCAATAAATCCACCAACTTTTTCAGGGAGGGCACATGCCAAGCCAGGGCTCCTGTTCACACGATTTATTTTGACGATAGTTTTACGTTACAATTCAAAATGCGAAACGCACTTTGATCATAGATCATGCATAAGCACATACATACAGAATGAAACCTTTGTTTTTTTTTTTAAGAAAAATAGAAATCACATAGGCCATGGACTGCAAATGTCAAAAGTAAAATAACATTCTCGATACGGCTATGACCAAAATTCAGTCTGCTTTACATCTCGGTCGAGTGAACATGAAACTGAAAACATTTTGAATTGTTTCGAATTTTTACTATTTTCTACTTTTTGAAAATTTTTGTGTCTATTTTGTTTTTACTGTATTTACACTAAATTTCCTGGCCTAAGCGCGGTAAGTTTCAAATTACGTCAAAAGGTAGATTTATTTATTATCGTCATCCTCTTTGAAGATGAAAAAGCCTCGTTTATGGTTTTTCCGTTATATGTCCAGTTGTAGTGGGAGAAATCTTCAAAGCCTGAGGTTATCACGGCACGCTTTGATGAGGTGAACCAGGAGGACCCTTACTCGTTGCATACCAGTCAAGCTTCAAGAAGCCTTGCACATGTAAGCATTACTAGTATAACCCACCTCCTGGTGGTCCAAAGAAGCTTAGTTTATAATTATCCTGTTGAAATGATTTCACCTTTGTTTTAGCAATTGGAATATTGGCCACATCCTCCTTTATGTGGTCCTCGTTAAAACAATAACGGCCAGTTACTAGAAGCTACTATGCGATCTTTGGTTAATTCTTCCATGGCACACTCCAAACGTTTCTTCACTATGCACTATGAGTAATGTGAACCAAACGGAGTTAAGCTCTGTCTTAACCAGACTTGAGAAGGTGCCGGAAGGTGAAGCATTGGTAGTTCCAAGGTTTATTGGAGAATAACATACTGAACCGACACCCTTGCCAGAAGCTATGGCCACAACAGCGGTTTCGTATGGTTGACTCGTCCATTGCACGCTCGAAACTTCTATGCGATTTTTGGTTACTTCTTCCAGTGCGCACTCTAACCGTTTTTTAGGTTACCTATAAGTGTAGGCCCAAATCGCGAAAATGAATATGCCAATGCCGGCCAATAAGGATATGCAGGAATGGAAAAGCATGACAGAGGGCTTTTGCAGGATGTTCAGTATTTGCCAAAAGTGTTTTATGAACTGCTTCCCATTGGCTGCGATTTCTAGATGAAATATCCTGGCTATAACATTATAGCTGTAAAATTATAGCCAGGATATTTCAGCAGAAATTCCAGGGGTTAAGCCAGAAATTGCAGCCAATTGGAAGCAGCAGATAAAACATTTTTGGCACCTACTGAATATCCTGCGAAAACTGTCCGTCATGCTTTTTTAGTCATGCAAATTCTTAATAGCCGGCTTGCCATATTTCTAATCATTTTCGCTATTTGGGTCTATACTTATAGATAACCCGAAAAACGTTTAGAGTGCGCAATGGAAGAATTAACCAAAGATAGCCTAGTAGTTTGGAGTGTGCAATGGACGAGTATGGTTAGAAACCGCTGTTGGGGCCATAGCTTCTAGCAATGGTGTCGGTTTAGTATGTTATTCTTCAATAAACCTTGGAACTAGCAATGCTTGATCTTCCGGAACCTTCTCAAGTCTGGTTGAAATAAAGCTTAAGTCCGTTTGGGTGCCATTATTCAAAGTGCAAACTGGGCGAGCCTTTGGAACATTTTGAGTGCCATTATCCTTTGCAAGGCAGTGTTAAACAAGAAGCAGAGTTTATCGGCAAATTTGATTGCCTTTTCGAGTTGGGCATTTCTATTCCTGATCTCTAGCTGGTCCTGTAAACTGTGAAATTTTGATGGGTACACGATTGTTTTCAACTGAATCAGCAACTGATTGCTACCAGGAAATTGCCAATCTCAAGTCCGAGCTGGCAAGGCTAAGAGAAGAGTAAGTATATCAAGAAGTGTAATATAAAAGATTTAAATAATCCCCTCAACGAGAGTGCTTGTAGAATTTTAGTGGAGCACTTAAAACCTGATGCTCACATGCATCAAACATTATACCATTTCCCTTTAGCTACCCATAACTTTGTTAATTTTGCAACGAATTTATCCTCAATACCTCACCCTAAATGATGTACTATTTATAAATATATATTAATGATCCAATTGTAATCTTTAAGGGTATAAATACTTCGGCTTTTCAACTAATATTTTTGGCTTTCTTTGTCAGATTAACCAAGAGGCTGAAGTCATGCATCTGCTAAAAACGATAGGTGAGTAGCATTTAAATTAATTAAAAAGCAAAAACAACCAACATTTTATAGATTTTTCTTTTCTTCAATTAGTGGACTCCAAAGACAAAGACGTGGAGACCAGGAACGTATCGAGATCCTAAAGCTAATAAGTTGTAGTTGAAGTTGTGTAAAATCTGTAGCAGTTGAGAGCTTAAATCTCCTCCAAAATATATACACACATTAACCAAATTTACTCTGGGGCCACCCATTGTGTTTTAACTTTTATATTATAATTTACAATCGTGTCCATAGATCCACATACACATATTTCTAACAAAATTCTATAATTTCGTGTTCTATACAAACGCACAAGGGAATTTTTCGCTATAATGGTGCTAACACACAGGCAATAAATATTGTTCTTGAGTATATATGTTATTATATATGGTATGTACATATCGATACAACAGAGGAGTCTTAATTGGATTAATTGGGAACAGCTCTTAGGAATCGGCAGAGGACCTCGTCCTCGAATCGGCTTCAGGCGGAACAGCAGCGGCGTACTCCTGGATATTGGTTGTGACTGTCGTGTAGCAGGATCCGCATAGCCTAACTGGGTTGAAGAGCTTTTCGTATGGCAAGGGCGCCCAAAACTCCGAGCAGTCAGCACAGAAAATTTCTCCACATGATCTGCAATTGAAACGAATAAAACAACACCGGGCGTCAGTATTTGTAAAGGTTTGAAAAGGTTGATTTAAACATAAAACTATTTTGTGTATTTGCATTCAGTTCTTGAATCCCTAAAAGGGGGGAACACCACCACTTCTGGGAAAACCCATGTATGTTTTTAGCAATTGAATATAAGCTTTGTATGTAGTATTTATTATATTTTTTAAATATTTAAAATAAAGCTTTATAGAACAAACAGTACACAAAGTAAATGTCAAGGACTATTAGCTTCCACTTCCTCGTTTTCCCTCAGTTTCAAGTTTTCTCTTCTGAAATTTTGTTTATGTATATATGTATTACTGACCACAAAATAAATCTGAAAAAAAAACAAAACCGGTTAAAATATTTATAAAAAGAAAAACATAATAAAACCAAGGAAATCCTTGATCTATTTTTGTTGTTCACAATTTTTAATAATTTATAAAACTTACCTTATTGGTATTTTGTTTTAAGCTTGCACATCACTAGTAATTAAAAACTTTGCTTTCACAGTAAACCTGGAACCAACATCGATGTGTATTCGATACAATCGATGTTTCAAAAAAATCGGCCAACATCGATGTTCACTGGTTAAACATCGATTATTTTCAACTGTCACTTAAAAACCGAGCAAGAAGGCAGAAGTTAAAAAAATTGGTTTTTTGTCGAGCCGGAATGCCGATCAGGCAGCAATTGCTTTGGTGTTCAAGCTTAATGAGTATTTATTTGTCCAAACACTCCTGCCAACATCATTTCCTGAATTATATCAAGTAAAATTAGGCAGAAAAGAAAAAAAATTTCTTTTTTTAAACATCGATTATAAATCGATGTTTTTTATGAAAGTAAGCAAACATCCATGTTTTTTCAACACTATTTCACAGTAACTAGTAAATATTAAAACATATATCTGGGCTAAAAAGGTGTCAGCTTTCTGTGCCAGAAATTATTTGGGTTATAGCAGAGCTCTCAAGGTGGGTTTTTAATTCGGAATGGAATCAAAGAACCTTTTCACAGGTTAAAAAAATATATATATACGAGGAAACTAAAGTTCCTTTCTTGGACTGATGAAAACGGTTTAGCACATTTTAAGAGTTCCGTTTCATGACAGTAAGAAACACTTGGGCATAATAAAACCCAGTGGAAATGAGAGAGTTTCTAAGAAAATGTTTTGACATGCTTTTTACCGATTTTACAGTGGTGTTCCCCTAGGAAAACTAAACAATTACAAAACAGGACTATTAGTATTAGCAAATTCTAAAGAATGCACCGTTTGAGATATTAAAATGAAAGTAAAAGACAAAAAAAAAAGAAATCAAAGAGCTCAGTTAGGGATACGGGTGGCAAAATATCGATTTATAGAGACTGTAATGCGAATGTCAATATATTAATCGAGATTTTAACGTTTCAACAATAAATGTAAGATAAATAGATAGTCTGATTGATATATCGAACGGTTAAAACTATTAGTTTTATAATAATAAATATGTGAAAAATTTTAAATAAGATTTTTTTAACCGATATTTCAAATTTCGATATACCAAACTTTACGATATTTTCGATATATCAGCGCGATATTTTCGATATCAGAATTTTCCTCTCGATCTATGTACCGAGTTGAGTTTAGTCAAGTATTATTTCAGAATCATTAGAAAAAAAAATATTAAAAAATATTTTTACTTTAAGATAGAAAATATCTACGAATTTAGATAATGTGTTAATATGAAAGTGAAGAGTCAATAGAATCAAAGGAATGCGCACCGACAATGATGTTTTCTTCGTCCAAGCCAGAACTCAGTTTGACAACTAGAGCAACGTGAAACGGCATGATCTGGTACCCAGAGGACACTGGAGGCTTTTTTCTCTTGGATCAGGGAAGGGGCAAACGATGGGGGACCACTACGTTCTTCGACGGCTTCCCATGAGCACGTTGAAGCATTTTCAACGATATCCGATCCGTTTTCCTATAGGAAAGATTTGTATATATGTAATAAAAATGTATGAATCATATTAGTTATTATCTCTGCTTGGCCCGATGACCGTATCCCTGGGCATTAATCAAACACTATCCTGGCTCTTCGACACAAAATACGTAGTATGCATAAAGTTTTGTAGTTCAATCTGTATTTACATGTTCCACATTGGTCGAAACAACGCTGTTGCAACTGGGACAGCCCTTCTCCAGCAAAGCCAGCCGCATGCCGTGTATTTCCCGCAGCAGAATTTCCTCGCGCAGCTGAGAAAAGAGAGAGAGAGACTTGAGTCTAAATTTGCATTTGATTCTTCAAGCTTACCTTGTGGTCTTGTACGATCTGATGAAGTCTTATGTTTTGTTCGCTGAGGCCGTGAGCCAGACCATCGGGGCAGGATATGGTGAACTGTGCTCTCTCCTGGAACGGTGTCGGGGGCAATGAAATTAAGCCGGACGACGGATATTGATGGTGTGTGCTGAAAGTTTATATGATTTTATTATTTGTACTTTTATATATATTTATATATATTACCTGCCGTTTTCTGCCGTGAATTTCAGGTGACCCAGATCGCGACTATAACTTGATCCGAAGGTATTCCTACGCACCCTACCGACGCCGCCGCCACCCACCACCGCAGGTACATCGAATGGCGAGGAATGACCCACGAATCTCTGAAGCTCGGGCGACATGTGCAAACTTTCATCAGCTGCCACTGAGCCTCCATTCACATTGGCATTCTCTGGCTTGCAGCGGACCGCGTTGTGCGCATTCTGCCTGGACACATGCAAGTCCAGGTGATGTGGAAACTGGTCTCCGCCTCGCTGCCGTGCGACGGTCGGCTTCATGTGAACCCGCGGCAAATTGTTGTAGCTTTGACTGATTTTACTGCCACCATCCACCGATTTCAGTTTCTTATCGCCGCTGTCATCGGTGTTGCCCAGCGGCGTTGCCTCGGTTAAAATCAGGGTGTCAGTGCTGGTTTCAACTGTTCCATGCCACAACAGGGAATGGTCAGAGCCTTCTGATTTTGGAGGAGCTGGCTGCCGATCTGTAAGCAATGTAATTCGTCCTTTAAGGTGATATTTAAGCAAGGAGTTGGTAGCTTTAGCTTACCTAAGGCTGTGTGGACTGTGGATCGGTCGGAACCAGGAGGGATCAGTTGCTGCGCTGCTTCCTTATCCACTTTATCACGGGCAGAAGGGGCTGCTGGTATACTTTGGTCGCTGTAGAACTGTGGAATGCTATTGTCTGCTGGGCCTGGCGTATCCGTAACATCTACATCACGTTCTTTGGAGTCTTTTGCATTGCTTTCCTCGACGTTTCTATTGTCCGTCTGCTCGGATCGAATGTCGAACATGGAGTTGCTATTGTTCACATTGAGGCAATCTGTGACACTGCAATTATTTACAATATTTATGAAATATATTTTCCGAGGGTCAATAAAGATGGAACTCACATGGATTCAACTGTGAGGTTCGGATCACTTGATCTCCTCGAAATGGTGCTTTGTCCCAGCTCATTCGTTGTCAAGTCTTCCGAGGATCTGGTCTTTGTCATCGTAACTGCGTTTTATATAGAAATTAGTATTCATATATCAATAAAAGTAGGGCAAAAGCTATACTCACCACCGTTGTGGGCACTGGCAGTCTGCCTTTCATTGCTGTGCAACGATGACAGATCAGTTCCATTTTTGTTGCCTAAACTACCAAGGTAAACGTCCGACCAAAAGTATAAAAACCGCACACTGTGTGCTGGCCAAAGAACCTAAAAAGCATTAAAGTATTAAATCCCAACAATCCCTGCAGGAACAGCAAGTTTACCTTTTCAGTCTCATGCTTATAGAGAGGATTTCTGTACATAGTTTCCGCTAAGAATGGCCACACGGAAAACGTTCGATCGAAAACGGAATTCTCAATGCGTTCCCTAAGCGAATTGCATAGGAAAGTGCCAAATAGACAGGACAGCGAGTGTTGCGCCAGTTTAATCTGCAATTAATAGTACAGAAATGTGTATAAAGTTGAAGGTAATGCTTCTAAATACTTACCAAATAGCCTATACTAAACTCGAAGCTGCAGGGATATTGCCGGTGGATTTGATGAACCAAATCCAGCCACTGCAGAAACACGGGGCAACGCTCGTTGACCTCCTCGGAGTTGGGACCGTTGCCCGAGCGATCGGCAAACTTGTGACCGAAATTAAGCCACTCGCGCTCGACGAGAACCCGAAAGCCCTGAAGATAGAAAACGAAAAGGAAAGCGACATTGAAGGAAACATCCGAGGCCACTTCATGCAAATATAGCAGCTAACATACTACCCGATACTTACCTCCACCGTCCTGTAGTAGGGATCCAAGCAGAGCTGTGCCGTCGCCACTATCTGAGGCGTTCGATCCCAGCCATCAGAGCAGTGGACCAGGACCGGGCGTCCGTTCTTTTCGATGGTGTGCACCACGGTCATGGTGGCGCCCAGTAGACCCGAAAGGTGCTGCATCCACATCGTTTTCTCCAGCTGACCGTACCAACTGTTTGATATTTATAATAATTTATAGTTTGGTTATTTTTTTTGGTTTAATCCCACTCACTTTGGATCATCGGGCGAGGAGGCGCACAGCTGGCGGACAGCATGGAAACTCTTCCGGATTGCATGAATATTTCCCAAGCTCATAAACTCTATTTCGGCGCAGGGATAGTACTCAATGCACTCACAACCGCCGCCACGGGCCCGATTCGTGACTGCCGACGTATAGCTTCGAGCATCCACAATAAGGATTTTCTAAACAAATAATATTCCAAATGGAGAATAGGAAAGGGCAGCGAATTACAAACTATTATGTATACCCTGATTTCATCCAAAGTGAGCTCCTCGTGCGAGGAATCCTCTAGCGATGGCGAACTCTTGCCGGATGAACTCGATGGACAGTTGTTGGTTGTGTTGGCGGCGCCTTTGGTTTGATGCATATTTGCATTCGCACTCGCATTGGAGAAGGCGGAATGCCTAGTGTGCTCGCCCCTGTCGAAGGCACAGGCATCGGCCAAGGCCTTCAGCAGCTGCTCGTCCTTGGTGTTTCGCCAGCCCAGCCAGCCCACCTCCGGCTGGCTGCAGCGAGCCAAAATAGCACCAGATTTCTGATGACGCCAGACCACCGCCGGCAGACGTCTTGATCCTCGGAAATTGGCCACATTGTGCAGCATCTCGTCGGTGATGCAGCAAGGCACCAGCAGCTTGGGCGGATACGAAGGGCACAGCTTGAAGTCGGCATTCGCGGTGGAGATGCGCCAGGAGCCCTTCAGGTCGAACCCGAGGCGAGCGACCTCGTTCTTAAAGTCGCTTTCATACCGCACCGATCGCTGCAGGCGGCTGCTCACCGAGGGCCCAGTGTCGACAGGATCGAGTGTAGGAAGCGGAACAGGTGCTGCGGGCACTGTGCTAAGCCTTGAAGAGCCGTTCGCCACCAGCAGCGCTGTGCGCTCCTTGTTAGCCAGCCCGTTTTCATTGCCATTGGCCGTAGTTCCATTCGTTCCAATAGTGTCGCAGGTCCATGAGTAAAAGGGAAACGCAAAGAGCGTCTCCAGCGTCTCGGGCACACCGATGAGCAGGTGGATGCGACGCTGCCAATCCGCGCACTGCTCTGCTGACTGGAATGAGCACCGCACAGTGCTCGCGTCCTTGCAGTTTAAAATCAGCTGAAACAGGTCGCGCACCTGAACCGACTCGATTAATCCCAGCGGTACGTAGGTCTCGGAGCCGGTTGACTTCTTCGAGAGAAATATGCGGTAATTGGACAGGGCGAGAACGCCGTCATCGGTGCGTCCCAGGTACTTGATAGACTCGCCGGACACTGTATGTGGAAGCAGTTGTCGGTTTAGAGTTGTAGGTCAGGAGGTCAGGAGGGGGTCTATGCTTACGCTCTTGGAAGGGCACAAACAGCTGGGAATCTTCCTTCTCCATTTGTGATTTTGGATACGATTCGGCGGCACGGATAAAGCAAATTGACGGAGGCGGCGATCCATCGGACATTGTGTGAATCGGCTGGAATAAGAGTGGGCATGTGTGACTTGTATACGGGGAATAGTTTGTTTTGTTTGCTTATGTTTAGGGGGGGCCAGGCCTGGCAAGGCGATCTGAGTGTCATTGGAAATCCGGTTATCGCTCAATATCCAACGTTCCGCCGCCACCGCCTGCCCCGATTACGTGTGACGCATTGTACATATTGAGACTGGGACTGAGACACAGAGCCTTTAAAGCCAATTCACTCTACATATGTTGGATGTAGGACGACGATGTATGTACATTTGTATGTACATACATTGTCGAGTGCACAACCAACACTTTTAGAACAAAATCGAAGTTAATATTTGAGTTTGAGTGTCGTGGTGGCAATATAGATAATGCGAATGCACATATATGCATCGTTTATGTGAACGCACACAGTTGTTGGGATGTACGTTGAGAAGGTGCGCAATACATAGATCGTGATTATCGTAATTCCATAACCAATAGGCGGAGAAAAAACTGTCGAATTATCGTACTTGTTGGAGCTTAGCAAATCCTCGCCGTTTCTGATTTTAATAATAAACTGCAAGCAGCAGCAGAAGCAGCAGCGAGTATGTTGTCATAAACAAAATAATTAAAATTAAACATTAATGCGTGTGTAGCGACGAAGAGCAACAATAACAACACAGACACAGTACAATCGTCAGTCACATATGTATGCACACACATTCGAGGTCCACAAAAACGACTGGTTGGGGTGGTATGTAGCTTCGGAACAATTGACTTTGCGTTTATTTCCGTTTCGAAAACACTGTTCGCTTCTAACTCGCTCTATTTACCACCATAAAATCCATAAACGTCAGCTATTATAAACAAAGATTCGCAAATATTGTTGCACATACATATGTATTCATTTACACTTTTTTGTTTCCATTTGGGATTATTGGTAGGGATGCAAAAACATCGATGTCACTATCGATAGTATCGATGTTTTTAAAAAAGCGATACATCAATGTATTTTGTCCGACATCGATGTTTTTGCATCTCTAAGAAGGATTCAAAAATCCAACAAATTAAATCAGGAAAATGAGCTGAGCCATGATCCAATTATACAGGTAGACCCGTCAGAAAAATAAGCTAAATAAAAGCCCCAAAACCAGAACGATTTGCTCCCGACGGGACTACCTTGTATGAATTATCATGAGCTGATCTCTAGTATTGGAGAGCTAGCCGAGGCATGGCCCATGCGATAGCTGCACGCGCAGGACCTTTTTTGGTCATAACAATTATACTAATTCAAATTAACAGTATAATCTACAAAATATTTTTTTCTAATTTATCGGTGGGCCGTAATAGGGATAATTTTATTGGCAAACTAGGAATATATACCGTTCTTGTAGTATTCTTTTTAGTATTTTTAAAGCCATTTTAACGTTGTAAATTTTGATGTTAGTATTATTTCTAAAATATACCACATTAGCCGGACGATATATTGTAAGAGCCAAGCGACGGGCACACTGCTAAAAACCCAACTCTGGCCGAGACCGATAAAATTTATAAAAAAGTTTTGTTTTGGCTACGTTTGCAGTGCGCCCAGCCAAGAGGCATCCATTCCATTCCAGCCGATGTGTGACTGAATTGCATTCGAACGCTTGGATTTCCACCGGTGCACCAGAATCCACTTCCACCCACTGTCCCCAGAATGATTGGAGCCAGAATCCGAAAGCTCGGGCCCTGCGTGGCCCTTGTTGCGGTGAGTCGACGTGTTCCGTTCTGTCCGGTTCTCGGTTTCCGATACTCGGATTCTCCGAATAGAGTGCGGCGGGCGGCTGGTGGGCTGGTGGCGGCGGCATGCGACGTTCGGCGTGCGGTTAAGTGAAAAATCAACCACGCCGCCGCCCCGTACTTGTTGTTGTGGCACCCCAAGTCCCGCTCTCTTTATCTCCACATCTAATTCCAGGTTCTACAGCTGCTCCATCAGGCAGCGCCAGCAGATGCGGGAGCCGTTCCCATGACCAGTGACAACATCGACATGACTCTAGGTAAGAACCGGCATTGCGATATCGCCACCGCCACCGACACGGGCTGCAGAAAATCAATTAAGTGACTTGTTGGGTATTGACGTGTCGCAAAACACAAAAATCAGTGGATCATGTCAATTTGGGCCTTGCTAACGTGGTAAATTTTGTTTTTAGTTTCGCCCTTGCGAATTTAATGTATTCAATGGAAAAGGAGAATATTTTTTGAGAAATTTCGAATTAGTCATCGCCGAAGTCTCGATAAGGCCTATCGTGGACAGATCGGTTTTGTAGGATCCTTAAAATTTTAACATTTTTGATTAATTTTGATTAAGAGTTGTCACGAATTAGGATTGAACTTTTTTTTTTTAAATTGAAAGAAAAAAATATCTATACATACAAAGGTTTTTTTTTTATTTTATTTTAGCTAAAAACAGGAAAATGGAACTCATATTGTTCTACAAGACTTCTTTTAATCGGTAGAAACAGCCAGCTGAGCGAACAGTTGTTTTGATTGTTTTAGTTTTTTTTTTTAGATTCAATAGATAAATGGAATGTAAACAATGTATTGTTATATCCAATTTTTTGTTGTAACTGATGTTATTGTTGAGACCAAACCAGAAGCAATAAGAATAATTGAATGGCTCAAATAAGGAATATTCACCAACTCTTTTATTTTGTAGGATTTCAATACCTCCAAAACTAAATTAAGCCTTTATTCTTTTTAAAAGCTTATTAAAGTTATTGGTTTCCTACTGCTACTGTTAAAGTCCCTGTTAATTAACCGAAGAAGATAAATGCCACTTAAAAATTTAGTAAAGTTATATGGGTTTCTTTATACCCTTCTCCAATTTATTCCAACAAAAAAGATTAACAGAATACTAAGTGCTAAGTGTTAAACCCCAAATTGACAGGGAGTCAGGGTCCCTGTTAATGTTAGCGGTAGAAAAACCAACTTGTCTTCCTTTAAGTTTCCGAATCACTCAATATCCTGTTACAGAGTAATTAATAGAACGGAGAGAAATTCACCTAGTCTTTAACATCTTATCTTATCTTGTACGCGAAGAATTACACTTTAGTTATTAGCTGCGACAACTGTTATCGGGCTTCACGAGTCGGGAATAAACTTGGCAATACCATTAGTTTTTAGATACCACTAATTCTCTGATGCTGCAACACGAAATGTTTAGAAGGAAAATACAAAATTGCAACCCTAGATATTGCGCTGTGGTGGTTCCCAAATAATTGTTTGTTTCTCCTTATCACACACACACACAAAACTCTGGTGCTTCCACATTAAAAACACGCTTTGTTTTATTGCAGCGTCTAATGAATTGGTTTTCCTTAATTTTTATGCGGAGTGGTGTCGGTTTAGTAATATTTTAGCGCCTATATTCAGTGAAGCGGCAGATAAGGTGAGTCCCACGGATCGTTAGCTACCATATAACTGAAACGAAAAGGAGGCTGCTCAAGTCCCTGCTAATGCAATACCGTAACGAAAGAGCTGCGATTACACGGCAAATTACCTAACGTTCTATTCCAGATCAAGGCCGAGTTCCCAGAGGCCGGTAAGGTGGTGCTAGGCAAGGTGGACTGCGACAAGGAGACTGCCATCGCGTCCCGGTTTCACATCAATAAGTATCCAACACTGAAGATCGTCCGGAATGGGCAGCTCAGCAAGCGGGAGTACCGTGGTCAGCGTTCAGCGGACGCGTTCCTTGAGTTTGTAAAGAAGCAGCTTGAGGATCCCATTCAGGAGTTCAAGTCCCTCAAGGATCTAGAGAATCTCGATTCAAAGAAACGGCTCATTCTGGGCTACTTTGACCGCAGGGATCAGCCGGAGTATGATATTTTCCGCAAGGTGGCCACCAATCTGAAGGAGGACTGTCAGTTCCACGTTGGCTTCGGGGAAGCCGCTCAGGCCATGCATCCTCCTGGTAAACGCCATCGGGAGACCCTTAAACCGGCACCGTAAAACACAGAGCTCTTCTTTCTCTGCTTTCAGGCACACCGATAATAGTATTCAGGCCCGATGTGGCCTTGTCCCATGAGAACGATGAAACCTACACGGGATCCCTGCAGAATTTCGACGAGCTGAAGATTTGGATTCAGGAGAAGTGTGTGCCGCTGGTTCGGGAAATAACGTTCGAGAATGCCGAAGAACTCACCGAGGAGGGACTGCCGTTCCTGATCATGTTCCATCGCCCCGACGATCTCAACTCCATCAAGGACTACAAGTCCATCATTGAGCGTCAATTGTTGGATGAGAAACGTAAGATGGGAGTAGAATGCTTGCTTCTTCACCTCCTAAATCCCTATTTAAACATCCAGAGAATGTCAACTTTCTGACCGCCGATGGCAAGCGATTCGCCCATCCGCTGCATCACCTTGGAAAATCGGAGGACGACCTGCCCCTGATCGCCATCGATTCCTTCAAGCACATGTATCTCTTTCCACACTTCAGCGACATGTATTCGCCGGGCAAGCTGAAGCAGTTCCTCCAGGATCTCTACAGCGGCAAGCTGCACCGGTAACTAATATTATTGCCCAGCAATTTCGTTTTCTTATCCACGTTCCGCCTTGCCTTTGCAGGGAGTTTCATTATGGGCCGGATCCCACGAATGAGATACAGCCTGATGCTCACAGCGGCAAGGGTACCTCACCTCCCGAGTCAAAATTCAAGGAACTTGGGCCATCCAAGCATCGCTACACCCTGCTAGAAAAAGATGAACTGTAATATTATTATGTATATGCAAAACAAAAAGTAATAATATTAACAAATTTTATAAAAACATTTCACTTGGGATGCTTTATGGAAACGTTTTCAAGCTCAATCCAGTTATTTGGGATCCGTCAGCAAGGATAAAGGTTTGATTACAATTCCGGACTTGGCTGAAGACGGGGGCTGTGATCTTCCCTCAGGCGTGGCAGGCGAAGTGCTATCATTAGCCGTTGAGGTGGAGTCTCCTCCTTCTCCTTGGACGCTTTTCTATCTTGCGAATAACCTGCATTAGCCTTCTTCTGTGAAGCCTGCTCGGTATCAGTGGGACTGGGCTGGCCGGCTCGCTTCCCCAATAGCTTGCGGAGAACCCCGGCTTCCTCTTCAGTTTCCGACTCAGTGTCGCCTTTGCCTCGATGCCGGCGGCATCCAGTTGTTTCTTTTCTTTCTCTTCTCGCTCCTTTGTCTGCGGTGTCATCTTGGATAAGCCGGTCGCTAATAGTAGCGCTTGGAAAGGGTAAAGCTGCGATGAAAACGGTGCTGTCCGAACTCGGTGAAGCCTTTGACGTTAGTCCAACCTTTGAAGTGTATATTTAGCCAGTGACAGCAGCCTGGCATTGAATGTCAAAGGCTCCTATGATCTGTCTTTAAAAAAAGTAGGAAAAATTCCAAAAACATCGTTGAGTAAGATTTGTTCTTAAAAATGTCGCGCAAGGTTGTGTAGATGTGCTTTAAACATCCCAGCAGACAAAAACGTTCGTTTATGATATTGAAAACGATAGTTTTGTGGCTTTCAAGCGGACAGAACGTCCGATTCAGACTCAAAAACTATAATAAAGCTAATCACCTGTCATGGGCTTTGTGGCAGAGAGTGCTATAAGATTTCGATTGCAGACCTTATACGACGTCTTTATTGGGTATAATCCTGGGAACTCGCGGTGCTCGTCCGCTATTTGTCCGTTTGCCCGTACGTTTTTGAACATTTAGCCAAACTAATGCGGAAAGTCCGATTCTTTGTTCGTATTTAATATCTTTAGCGGACATTTTTCGGATCCATCCGCACCAAGTCCGCGTTTTTGTCTGCTGGGATATCATACATTCCAAAGCATTCAAAAATCGGGAAAAAATCGATTCTTAATGCATTGATTTTTTATAGATATTTTCGAAAATTACATCGATTAAATCCAAAGCAAAATTAATTATTTTTAAATTCAATGAGGAATAAATTTTATCAATTTAATATTAAAATGATTGCCGTTTTGGTTAGATTGATTTTCCCAGCTCTAGTATATGTATATTCTCTTTCGATATATTTAAATTCCACCTGTCTCAGAAGGGGCTTCGTCAATAGATGAGTTTTACATATACGTTTTTATTTGTATGTATCATATTAGTTACATTTGTTAAATTAGATTACATATATAAATGTATAATTGTATATCTAGGTCGAAACGAGCGATAACCGGGCCATTCATGTGTGTGTGTGTGTGTGTGTGAGTGTTTGGCGACAAATCGGTTGAAAGTAATTATGCGCTGGCATTTGGATTTTGCTCTGACGTAAATTTAAAAGTACATTAAAAGAGAGTACTCGCTACAATTAATACGTAAATGTGAAAAAAATGTGTTCCGCCCACCAATCGCAGTTGGTTAGTAAGGCCTAGAGCGCATGCCACCGTCGTTGCGCATGGGTCCGCCGCCATCGCGCCTGTTACCTCCGCCGCCGCCCCCTCCGCGACCACGACCGCCACCCCCTCCGCCGTTGTTGTCGTTGTAGCGCGAGTAACCCCCACCGCCACCGCCAGAGTTGCCTCCACGGTCTCTGTTTTGATATCCTCCACCGCCACCGCCGGATCCGCGATCGTTGCCACGATCACTCATGCCGCCGCCGTAGCCTCCTCCTCCGCCGCCGCCGCCACCTCCGTAGCCACCGCCTCCGCCACCGCCGGAACCATCTTCGTCGCCCTTGGGAGTCTTGCAACTGCAAAGATTAACCATTAAATCCACTGCCAAAGTGTCATTTTAAAGTCCCACTTACCGGTTGCACTCGTTACGCCAGGCAAAGTTGGTGTTGTTGCAGCTGTTGCACTTCCAGTCGCCGTCGCGAGGCTGAACATTGCCGCCTCCGCCGCCACCACCTCCTCCGCCACCGCCGCCACGATCGAAGCGATTGCCACCGCCTCCTCCGCCGCCGCCGCCGCGATCAAAGCGGCCACCGCCGCCGCCGCCACCAGGACCACCGCCGCCGCCACCGCCACGTCTTCCACCGAAGCCGCCGCGACCGCCGCCGCCCTTGTTCCAGTTATTCTGGCGCTGGGCCAGCGACACTTTGATCGTGCAGCCATTAAAATCACGGCCATCGAACCATTCGATGGCAGACTGAGCAGCATTGGTGTCATCGTAGGTCACCGTAGCCTCTCCTTTAGAGGCGCCAGTCTCCTTGTTCTTGTACAGCCAAATTTTGGGCTTCATGGTGCGCTTGTCCTTCTGCAAAAGCACAAAAGATGTTGGTTAAGACAAGGAATCATACAGAATTTGATGGTAACAAGATGAGTAACGCCATAGTTTGCACCACATTTCACAAGGATAAAAAATGCTCTTTCTTTCTCTTTCTAGGTCAACGTTCTTAGCGTTTGTATGGGCGTTATGCATCTTGTTATTATTAGGTTGTTGGCGTACAACACCCACCTTGATTATGCCAATGGCACCGAAGTGCGTCTCAATATCATTTTCAGTGGTATTGGGATCCATGCCAGAGACAAAGATGGTATCCTCCTGAGTGATCATGTCCCCGCTGCTGGAACCGCCGCCCCCTCCACCACCGCCGGAGTATCCACCGCCGCCGCTGGGTCCTACAAAAGCGAATGGGATGTTAGAAAACGCTGACAAATGGCAGGGCATAGCTTAGAATGGAACTGCGGATATATAATCGGAATTAGCAAATTTTTTGTCCCTTTTTCTTTATTTTATATATATATATATTCTTTTTTTTTACAACTCAACGCAACGAAGATGAAGAAACCCCTAAGTAAAGTACAAACACCTTGCATCGCATCATTGGGTTATTCCTTAAGTGATAATATAGAAAGCGATGAAACCCAGAATTTTGAGGCGTGTGTATATATCAAGAAACCTTATGGTAGTCACAGGGAGTAAGACGACACTTTTGATTTCGACATGGTTTTTGTTCTTCGTTCGTTACGGGCTACAAACACACCCCCAGAGCCCCAGAGTCCGGAACCCGAAACCCAGAACAAGAAGATAATACCAATGACCTTGAATTGCCAGGAGGGAGAGAGGAGAACGATAACCGACCGATGCACCTCCTTATAAAAGCCTTAATTACACGCAGCAGCATTATTGCACAGAAATATTTGTAGCTTAAGTAAAACCCTTCCTGGCGGACCGATCCCCGTCTGGAGATCGACGAGATACACTGAACAATAAGTAGCACACTAAAACACACTCTATGTAGATAGAAATATACGAAGGAATTGTAATCACACATTGGATTCAGTGATTTATATGATATTCTTTCGGTTTCGGTTTTGGAATTTCGATTTCAACTCTGTTTCTGTTTGTTCTGTTTTCTGCTCTAATCAGTTTTTGGCTTTGTTTTTTGGGTTCAATATGTAGAAAAATATATTTGGTATACATTACTCGATATGATTTGCAAAATGATTTGCATTATTTTTACCTTTGTTGTAGCTGTCCTTGCTGGCGCCTCCATTTCTAAAAGAGGATATTGAATAACTTATTTAATGCTTTAAATTTGGTTGTTGTTGTTTGTAGTATGCAGTATGGTGAGGTGGTATACGCCTAGGATCCCCTCTCAATCAAATACAAATACGTATGTCTCGGACCCCAGAGGACTCTAGTCCCAGTCCAGCACAATTTAATCAGTGACGGGCAAGAGTTCCACAATCGATGTCACTGATCAAAGTGCTCTGGAGGATTTTGGGATAAACACTTAAATTAAAACACTATTGATACATCTATGTATGATATACATATAGGCACAGAAGCGAAAGAGACGGCAAGAGACGTAGACTCTCGATCTGTGACGACAAGGGATTAGTCCCAATCAATCATCATCAGTCGGGTCAGTGTCAATTTCCAGTATAGTTCTTAAAACTAAACTTAAACAAAAACACTTAAAGGCCAACTCCACTTTCAGTCCGGGAAAATTTTTTTAAATATTTGTACATATTCCTAATGAGCCCCATTTTTCACTTCTTTAGATATAAAATATATAATATTTGAAAGAAATCGTTCTAGTTCGATATTAAAACCATTATAAATACAAAATACATACATTAAAGTTGTAGAAAATCGTTAAAATCACTTGTAATAGTAACTATCTGAGACTTGACACTAAAAATGGGGAAGTAAGTTTATAATCAGAGTTCTAGAATCTAAATTATACTTAAATGTATATGTACGTACAGTGGTTCAGCTAAATCTGCAATACTTAAAACAATACAATTCAGAATATACTTAACATTCAACATAAATGGGAGATAGATATTATTTAGAACCACACCAGATTGTCTTTCGAATTGATTATATATTTGCTTATACATTTTTTAAATGCTTTTTACGATTACCATTCATGTCATACACTTGTCATAACTCGTTTTCTGTTTTGTTTTCGACTTTTGAATGCATAACTTAGGCCCATTAAGCTATTACATGTCTTTAGTTTTTACACTTTACGTCTCTTGAATAGTTTAAAGGGTTTTTATATTATTTTCCTTTTAAAAAGTATGCTTCTTGTTGTCTTAATGAAGGTGTTCATGCAAAACGACGCAATTCTCTACAAGTTCATTCAAGTTTTGTCTTTTTTTTTCAGGGAATACCATTAATTTACTGGACCAATTCTCAGGGGTTTGTGTGTGGGAAGTTGGAATCAAATTGTGATTGCAGCGAATAGATTACAATACGGCTTCCCCAAGGGCGATTTACGAGTTTTATATACATATTTACCATATACTCTTTTGCATCGTTCTTAAAAACCATTTTGTTGTTTCGTGCGTTGTGTTCCTCTCAATATTTCGAATTATTTCGAACCATGTGTGCATTTTGGAAATAATATATGCGCATTTATGTATATTGTCAAAAGCAACATGAAAAATAAACAATACAGAGCGACACACACATTCGAGACTCGGATTATACATATTCTCCGTTCAGGCCGAGCCATTTCTCGCTCACTTTGCAACGTTTGACACCTTCTGCGATTTACATTTACATTCACATTCGAATTCGACTTGAATATCGCCAAAGCGGATGCTCAGCTCTGCTCTGTCATTACACATTTTACATTTAGGCTTCTGATTCTGTTTCTGTTTCGAGTCATTGGCTTGGTTTTGTCGAATAGGCTGTTTCATTAAAGAGTTAATTGTACACTTTTCTTATAAATCTGTTGTTACCCGCCGTGGAACGCTACCCAAGATCTCTATACCGAGTTAGGTGGTAAATGTTAATAACATACCCGTATGAGTTGCCTCGGTCGTTCCATGAGCCGCCACCGCCGCCGCCGCCGCCAGAGCCACGATGACCACCGGAATCATAACCTTAAACATAAATGTGTCGATTGAGCAGCATTCGAGGCCGGGAGCTTCGTCAAAACCTTACCACCGCCCTGCTTGCCGTAGTTTGGAGGTGGTTCGTTGTAGTTACCAGTTTTATTTGGCTGTTGTTGGTAGTTCGGTGGGGGGACAGCGAAATTATTATATCCCTGCCCGGCACCACCACCATAGCCGCCACCTACGGTACACATATTTCAGACATTTTCACGCCATCAATGCGTTATTTGTGGGCTGTACTTACGGTCCATGTTCAATTAGCAGTTGCAACAGTCTTTTAAAAAGTAACACTTCACGATTTTCAGGAGCGAAACTCCTTTTTTCTCAATATTTCCCAAATGGATTTTCGTAGCGTCAGTTTTTTTTTAATGTAAAAATGGCGTGTGATAGAGTTGCAAAAACTTCGATGCCAACATCGAGGTCATCGATGTTTTCGAAACATCGCTAGCATCGATGGTTGCCATCGATGATGCGATGTTTTTACCACCTCTAAGGCGCGAGTGAAAAGAAAGTAAAATGTCAAATATAAGTTCTTCACGTTTACATACAACAATGTCAAGTTTTCTATGCGATTTTACCTTGGGTAGGGTTCCCGAGTTGGGAATTATAAGACCAATTGAAATGCAAATACTTTTATGTTTATATCGATAGCATGACGATATATCGTCGGGCTACTTTTGCCAGGGCTGCATTTTCAACTCGCTTGATAGAAAGAATTCATCACTTATTTTTGTTAAATTTCTAGCACTAACAGGTACAAATTTTATATTTAATTAATTTATTATATTATTTTTTTCACCATATTATATGTTATTAAAGTAAATATTGTTAATGTGTCACCGATAGTTCAATATCGATATACTTTCAAACAATGTTTTTTGTGGCTAAAAAAAAATTGAAATGAATATACATGAGTAAATTCCTTTAATAAAACAGAATTTTACACTAGCTTATATATAACATAAAAGGGCAGGTAAGGTAGATCCAGTTAAGGTAGATCAAAGTAAGACCGCTGGTGCAGCTAAGTCCCTGCCGCATTTTACAACACTGCTCTGCATGCAGCCCTGCAATGATTGTTTATATTCACGAAACGTTTGAATGAAGGCCGATCAGCTGTTCGGGTTTCAAAATTTGGCTGCTGTTTACGTGGAATTTCTACTCGAAACCAAATAATTAAATCACCATGATTGAGATCACAGACCTGCAAAGTGAGTTGCCGCTTCGGCAAGAGAAGGTTCAAGCTCGCCCACTAACCTCAAGCACACACTTCGAATCTCTCCACAGAAATTGGCATCGGCTTGGCTGGCTTTGGCATTTCATTTCTGTTCCTCGGCATGCTGCTGCTATTCGACACAGGCTTGCTCGCTATTGGCAATGTATGTAACGCCGCACTTCTCCGCCCGGCCAACAGAACGGGACTAGCTAACGACCTTGTCCCTTCCTTCCACAGATCCTATTCATATCGGGCCTGGGCTGTGTGATCGGCGTGGAGCGCACCCTGCGCTTTTTCTTCCAGCGGCACAAAGTCAAGGGCACGACAGCCTTCTTTGGTGGAATATTCTTCGTTCTGCTGGGCTTTCCCATCATCGGGATGATCATTGAGTGCTATGGATTCTTTGCACTGTTCAGGTTCGCCAAGTTCCATTTTAATTGTCATTTTCCCCCTGCCAGTAGCTGCCGTTAAAAGGCACTCAACGTTAAGTACGCCTTTGCATCTGGTTAATTATTAACTGTATTAAATTGCTTTGCTTTTACCATAGTTCAGAGGTTAGTTAACTGGAGGTCAGTTAGATTCGTAAGCACACATAGAAAGCTCGTGTGTGCTGTTTTCAATGCTGATAGCTTCTTCATAGGTTACCATTATGTTTTACATCATGTAGATAGAGTTGAAGTCCGTCTTATTTGCCCATTACCTTCCTATTGGAACAAATATTAGTATAACTACAATATTGTATGTATGGGGTCTCGCGAAGTTCTTTGCCCAACAAATTTTTGTTTAAATGTTCAAGGAATGTGGCATATATTGATTATTTTATTTCCTAAAATAAGGCAAACGGTAGACAATCGTGAAAAACGGACTATAAATTAAATTAGATTATAATTCTGACCTTAAACTCGCAAAATATGTGTTTATACATTGTTAACTACCTTCCCCTTTTAGATTTCAAGACAAACTACTTAGCTGTATTATGTATACAACAACAAAAGCTAGAACAAACACGCAATCTTAAGTGTTTGAATATGAGTGAAATGACAATATGATTCTTTTAAATACCTAACTTAACTAGCTTTTGCTTTTTGCCTAGGTTTTATATCTGGTATCCCTTGCAACCCCTGAAACCTTTTCATTGATTGATTCATGAATACTAATAGCTTAATGCATCTCTTGCAGCGGTTTCTTCCCGGTGGCCATAAATTTCCTTGGACGCGTGCCAGTGCTAGGATCGTTTTTCAATTTACCATTTATGCAACAGGTAAGAGGGCAGCATGAATAATGATTAAGTTCACCAACAAACATCATTCCATCGTGCCATTGGCACGGACCTCCACACGCACATCTCTTGTCACGACGAGAAATCCCACTAAATAAACACTGGAACGGGTTCCCTAAACAACCAAGCGGAGAGTCGGTTTCATAGCCAATTTTTGGTTTTAATCTAAGCTATGTATTTCAACATTTACAAGTCCAAAGAAAGTGAGTAGTGGGCGCGACACGATTAGTGGTTCTTGTTCCAGTCCTCGCGTTCCTCGCGCTCCTTGACCACCTCGTTCAGATAGGGTTCCAAGTACTTGACATCCTCCTCGTACTTGGTCCACTGCTCCTTGGGCAGGATCGTCTTGGTCATGGACAGGTGGAGGGCGCGCATGATGCGGTAGTTGCGCTCATCGTACAGCTTGCGGGGCAGGCGGCGTACGGCCTCCTTCACGTCCTCGTTCTCGTACAGGCAGTCATCACGGTGCAGACCTGGAATAACCAAACGCTTGGATAATTCGCCCGACACAATCGCGTGCTCTCCTCCTTACCGTACTGGTTGAATCCAGACAGATTGTAGGCCCATCGTCCCAGGTTGGCTGCGGTACGAAGGAAAAATTCGCGTTATATATTTACGTAATCAGTGTGGAGCACAACGGCTCGTCGAACGTTCACGCAGTGATAAAAGTGTCCAGGGTGTTCCTTATTTCCTTGAGAATACTCACACAAGACCGCTGGACCTCTCCTGGCAATGTAGCTCGACATTATTTACGTTGAACGAGGGAAAATTTGGATAATCGAACGTTTGTCTTTTGCTTTTAGGTATGGCCAGCTGGCTGCAGCTAGAGGTGAGAGTCGGGCTAGTTATCGAACAACTGAACTATCGAAACGTTAGGGTTGTGTTGGCGAAGTCGGCTCACCGTTTTATTCGATTATTTTTTCTAGAATAATAAAATCATAAAATCTTTTTCATTTATATCAAGCAACAAAAAGGAAATGGCTTTGATTTAGCCAATATATTTATCTACAATTTTCTCTGTTCTATTTTCTTTTTAGATTGTCCAAAAACTTGGTGGAGATGGCAACCGAACAACGGTGTAAAATATTTGTAGAACTTACCTTAAATTTACAAAGACTTGTTTGTGTAAAAAGTTTAATAAATTCAAATAAAATTCTTGTAAAACAAATTTTTTGAGCAATTTAATTAATTAATTAATCGGTATAGTTGAGGCCTTAGTATTCATAATTTTTTACGTTTTTTTTTATCAGCCCTAATAATAAAACTATTAAATAAAGAAAAGACAATATAGGTAATAATAAGATTGAATTAAAAAAGCGGTAAATCTAAGGTTGGTTTTTATTAAATTGATTAAAAAGTAAGGATAAAAAAATATTTACTTTTTAAATTGAATTTTAAAATATTAAACACCTTGACTATCATTTTTTATAATTTGTTTTACAATTTCTTCTGACTAAGCCTAAGGAGAAAAACAGTCACTGGATAAAGTCCAAGCTCTCTGACTCAACTTACTAGAGTAAATAACAAGAAAATCCATTCATTTAAAGTATAAATATTCATATTACCCTGCACTTGTCCTACATTTGCAGGGTATTATAATTTTACTCAAAGACTTGCAATGCAATGAAGAAGCTCTGTATTTTCTTCAACAGCGTTAATAGCCGAGTCGATTTAGCGTGTCAAAAAAATAAAACAAATAAAAATGCTATTTTTCAAAATTATTAAACATTTTTGTATGCTTTATTTGTTGACATAATAGAAATAAGCACATAAAAGCTTTCTTGTTGTGATTGACTTCCTATTTTAATTCAAAATATCATATTGAAAACTGTTAGGGTATACAAACTTCGGTTTCCCGGAGAGTTAGCCTTGTTTCTCGTTTATTTATTGGGGGTTAGGTTTCAACTATATAACGTTTACGTTAACGGTTGTCAACTGACAAAATATAAGTAAAAAGCTGAATAATTTATGGCTTAATAAAATAATCAGTATGAAAACCAGCTGTCGAAACCGTAGATCAATCATTGTAGCCGTAAAAATAACCACATTTCATGAGAAGTATACTTTATACTATAACTTTAACGTTACCTCAGAGCTCTTGGGAGGATTTACTCAGACCCGAGACTTGTCTGGGAGCTGAAAGAGCTTATATGTACTATGTACATACCCCTTCAGGATTTCAGGATGTAGTTACCTACATTTTTGTATTATAACTTGTTTATTATTGTTTTTTTTTTTAAGAAGAATGGCACTACTTTAGTTGGTTACAAGAATTAAAGCCACCGCCCGTGTTAAAAAAATGTACAAATATTGTTGAAATAGTCGTTTATGTTTAAAGTACATACGTTGTTGTTTTATTAATGCCTACAAAATATCAATTTATACAAATTAAAGAACATATACAAATTCATTATATATACATACACTAAGGCTGGCCCCAGAACACGACACTTTTGTAGTTATTCCTCTTCGGATATCTTTACTTTCGGATTGCTAAACACACACGCGCTAAATATATACATATTTATAACATTAAGCTCCGTTCCAGCCTTAGTTTACACATATATATCACTGGGCACATATTTTAGTTTTTCCCCCAATGCGAGAGAGAGAGAGAGAGACAGACAGAGGGAAAGAAATCACTTATTGTTCTTAGCCGCAGTCAATGATAAAAACTCATCCTTTCGAGCCAAGTATTCATTGTAACGAAGAAATGCATAGCTGTAAACGGGGCGAAAAAGAACAATAAAATATCATTAGGTATTAGCTTTGAAATGTGCAAGTCTGTGGGTGTTGATCTTCCCAGAAAGCAAAGTTAGGAGGGCTCTAAATTATGTGTCCGAAAAGTGCCGATTTTAAGAGCATTT